>VWZW01007479.1:1456935-1558854 GCA_013397115.1 Edolisoma coerulescens
AAAAAAAAGGCGGGGGGGAGTGAATATACTTGGAGCTAAGGGATTTCAAATGTGATTTTTCTGTGCAATAAAAGAATGCTGCTAGATGAAAGAAAGCTATGAAAGCTGAGATCTTCCCCGCTGTTTATTGTAATATAATTTGTAATTGGAATTTTTGTTTAGTATCAACCTTGTCCAAATGCAGTAGAAACTGCAGCCAGTATGAAGAAGTAATCTGTTCTTGAACCTGATTCTCCACTCCACAAGGCATTTTGTATACATTTTATAGCTAATATTGAAAGACCCTAGTTATTCTGTAGTAGTAGATGTTACGTGTGAGTCATGAGAATTTCTTTGGCTTAGCTTTCTTCTCACCATTAATACTTCAGCATTGGGAGAGTATCAATAAAAGTTCTAAAGTTTCATATTTGTGAATCTTGGGCCTGTCCTCTGTGGGGTCTGGAGTTGGACTTTGATCCTTGTGGGTCCCTTCCAACTCAGAATATTCTGTGATCTTTGCTTCTTCTTCTTCTTTTCTTTTTTATAAGGGCTCAGGACTGCAAACAGACAAAGCCATCTGCTGCTCGCTCAGATATAGCTTCTAGAAGTGAATTTAAATGGATGTTGGAGTCACTCCTGAATATCCATAGAATAGTCAGCCTGAAAATGTAGCACTGATAAGCTTTTCTATATAGGGACGATTTAAAAAGCACTTACTGTCACAAATAGTCCTTTCTTTCTCAGGGCCTCACAGTAACACGCACTTAGGACTTATGGCTACCTTTAAGCAATGAATGGCTCTATTGACTTGATGCACTAAAGTGCTTTACTGGATCAAGTTTATTTCAGGGGACTTCTCAGATGAGAAAAGGTTTACAGAATTAGATACACAGACTGACATGAATAAATTTCATCAAGACATAGTTAATATATCTAGTAAGCAGTTTGGGTTTGTCTTTTTGTTTTTATTTTTTTGGTCTATTGGTTTGGGGTTTTTTGATAACCTAATGAAGATACCAGGAAAAAAACTTACAGAACAATAAAATGACATAGAGGAAAATTAGGAGATGTAGGGGGACAAAAAAAGTCAGGGATAAGTAAAAATAATTATGTAAGTAAAAATTCTTTTCTAATTTTGGATCTGGGATATAGATTCTGTCTCAAAGCAAATGCAAGCACAGAATTAAATAAGCACAGCTTCTGCTTATAACATGCGTGAAAAGGTTGCATATTGCAGGCATTTGCTGTTTCCAGGGTATGGATGCTTGGCTCCTTGGCTCCTGCCTGTACCAAATGTAGTTGGAGTCAAAAGGCTTTGTCTGCACAGATGCACAGTTTCCATTTCCTTTTCTGAAACTCAGATTTTAACAGTCCATTTTGCTGAATTTTTCCTCTGCTTGCTATTATTATTCAGGTGTACGTCTGTGAAATATGCTACAAGATGTGATATACCAGCTTGCTGTACTAGTTGCAACAGATTTCAGAAATAACCCTTTGAGCTCACCACGCTTTCTCAGTGATGTGATTAAAGGACAAAAACCTGTTCCAGCCTCCCCCAGTTAAAGGCTTTGAAGGGGAAAAGTCCTTTTTAATGCTCGCCTAGTGCATGCCAGTGGTCCTCTAGTGTGTGGTGTGTATATCTTCTCTGTGCAGATCTGTGTGGGACTGGATTTCTCTGTTCTGGGACCTTTGAAATAAATGAATTGGCTCTGGGGAAGCTGAAGCAAATAAGCCCTTTTGTAGGAAGCTGTCACCTGGTAGGAACATCCCCTGGGGAAAAAGGACATGACATGTGACAGCCACCTACACATACTTGCTAGGCATGAAGATTTTGTTAAAAAGTGTTTGTGGTCTTTTTCAATAGATCAGTGCATATATCAAGAAATGAGTAAGAAAAAATATCAATAAATTTTTCCTCCTTACTGAATTAGAGGGAAGGAAAGAGAAAAACTAATTTCTTGCAGCTGTGTTTCCACTGTTGTGCTAAACCTCGTAATCCTGAACAAATATTTGAGCACTAATGTGCTATTCGGAGTTAAAGCATCAGCGGGAAAACTGAAGTTACTGTGTCCTGCCATTGTAATTCAATTCCACACTTCTGACAGTTTCTCAGGCAGGACAGAAAAGGAGAAGTAGTTTTAAGATAACATCTGGATTAGTACTGCAGGAGTTCTTGGTGTGCCTGATTTTGCCAGCAGAAAATCAAAGGGATGGGCAGCAATAAAGCCTCAGTGTGCCCCAGGAGGCCTGTGAAGTCTGGGTGGGAGGGCAAGAAATGTGCAGGGCACATGTCAATTACTCCCACCCCTGGGAGAGAGCCATGACCACAGTGGGCATCCTGAGAATGGGTGAAGTGTGCTGAGGAAGCCATGTGCCCTGCAGTTTGCAGGCAGCCAGGAAATACCACATGTCATTCATAAACGGTTGGAAACTGAGTTGGTGTTTACCTGCACCAGTTTCAAAGGCCTCATGAAGACTCTCAACGAGGGTAGCACAGAGAAACTGCCACCCATGTTGACTTATTTTGGTGAAATCAGTAAGACAACAGCATTTTCCAAAAATTCATTATGATTCACAATCTGTACATAAATTGTTTGCATCACAAATTGTGCCGAACCACTGCCATTGTTACAGTGCAGGCAATTCTTTGTTTACAGGCACACTTGCAAGTCAGTTATTGGTTTAAAGCAACCAATCTATTAATAGCACTGCAGTGCCTCTCAAAAATAGCTTTTCTGCATGTGTAGCAGGGATTGTTAAATTACTAAAATGAATTATTTGTCATTTTCATTTTTATTTACATTTCCAGTTTCAATTCACACTTGTAGAACAGCATGTTTTACAAAACAAACTTTGCACAATCAGATAATATATTTTCATTATCTTTTATCTTAACATTCTGTTTCTATGACCCAATTAAGTATCTGAATAACTAATGTAGTCTATATTAATTTTTTATGATACCTATACAGATTCTCAATTCATTAATAAAAATAAATATGTAAATGCATTTAAGTCCATGTACCTCAGAAGACACACAGATGTATTGAAAATCCTGTGGTGCTTTTTCACTATTCTGTGTGCTTCCAAATGTGAAGAACCTGATTGTTCCCTTTTGGGCCTTTTTCTTTTTTCACCCCCTATTCACTGGAAAGAAAATCTGCCTTTTTCTGCTTGTAGGGTGTCATTTAATTTAGAATTTAATGGAAAAGCAGAGTTTGTGCTGCCTCCAGCAGAGGGACAGTCAAGTCTGTCAGCTGATTACCTCCAAGAATATCAGAATTCCATTGTGAGCCAGCACTGTGCATGAGGGTTTATGTGTTTTCACACTGCTGTTTCCAACCCAGCTACTTTCTTATATACTTAGAAACAAGTCTGAGGCAAAGCTTAGGATATATAAGCTCTGGGGGGGGGGTAAAAAGGAAGAACTGGGTGTGTTGAGTGAGGGTATGGTAGAGCTCTTCATATATGTAAAAGAAAATGTGAATTAGAAGGAAATAAAGAGATAGGCATAAGAGAACTTATAATCATAAGTGGCAATAAAGGACAGAGGAATTTCTTTTTATCTATATGGATAATTAGACATTCTAGTATAATCCTTAAGGACCCATTGATCATCTAACTTTAAGAATAAAGTAAGT
Organism: Edolisoma coerulescens; assembly: GCA_013397115.1. NCBI lineage: Eukaryota > Metazoa > Chordata > Aves > Passeriformes > Campephagidae > Edolisoma > Edolisoma coerulescens. The sequence continues at coordinate 1,460,556 of VWZW01007479.1, forward strand.
AAAGTTGACAGGAATGCTTGTGGTGCTATAGGTTCCCAGTTGCTGCAGGAATTTGGATGTCTCTTCCTAAATCCTGTTGTATAGTGATGGTGAAATATGGAGTGTTTTGGGATGCAGTCTTTAGGAATATATGCAGCACTGTTTGATGTGGCCTTAAGAGCAGTGCCTACTTCTATAAATATCAATATTCAGTGGACTCATTCCTACAGTGAAAAGTACACGTATTTTTTAAAAAATAGGCTTCCAAAGCTTGACCTGAAATAACCAAAGTAAATTATAAATACATTTAAAATCTAGAAAACATGAGAAATCTTTTCTTCATCTCCATATCATTTACTGGAAAAAAAGATTTTTTTGATTTCTTCACACTGAATAATGGAAAGTAAAAACATGATTTTTCTGTGGTATAATGGAGTTCAAATATTTTCATTAAGCATTGGTTGATATGAAGGAGAGATCACTTTCAATGCAGAGGATGTTCTTTTTAATGTCACAATTGGGTTTTGGGGAAGAAAGGTGTTTTTTGGGAGGGAAAAAGAAAAGCTGTTAGGCTGCCTGAGAAAACATAATGTGATTGTATCTTGTGGGAAAATAAAAGATAACAATCCTCAAACTCCTACGCTTAGTATACACTCATAGTGTAATTTTCCCTGTTTCTCTCCACTTTTTAGCCTTAATCCTAGGATATGATACTGCAGAAACATTACGGGGTTTTATGCCACTAATGAGCATGTACTGCGGATTATCGTAACTTATTTCCGCATGATTCTTGACTAACTGGCAATTAAAAGAAAACAAAGCAAAAAGACAAAAAAAGCCCCCAAACCTCAAATCAGTTGCTAGGGTGTTAAATATGTTGGTTCCACCCCCACCTCTCCTTGGAAAGGAAGAAAGCAGCACAGATATGACAAGGATGTGACCAAGGTTCTTTTCCTTTTATGTCTCAGTGGTTTCTGTAGTCTTTCAAAAAGCAGAAGAAGTGGGTTCACTGATGCTCTCAGCTAGCAGCTTGCCTTAAACCTTCTTCAAACTTGCCACTTGCAAAGCTTTCCAAACTATTCAAGACTTTCCAAACTGGGCTATAGTGGTCTGAGATGGGCCTCCTTTGATTTCTCCTGCTGGGGAGCCCTTCTGTCTGGAACATAATACTTGAACAGCCTGCCAGACAGACAGAAGAGGGCATGACTGACAGCGTAGGCTGAGGGGAAGAGCAGTAGCCCCACAGGCTTCTCTGGTGTTATCAGCATCTCCTGCATGCAACCATTGGATCGTGTGCCAACCATCTGTTCCTCTGAATCTTCAGTTAAGATGAAAGCTGAAAAGTTCTCTTTTTGAGCCACACAGAGCATCAGGTACTCCAGAATATATTTTGTCTGGTAGTTGATCTGCCATCTTATCGTTGCTGCAGATCTCCTGAGGAGACAGTTGAATTTCAGTTTCTCACATTCTTGGGGATTGTTAATGTACTGAAGGACTGAGCTATGGCATAAAATCACAGCACAGTCCTCCATTTCCTTGTCCCATTCTTTCCTACCAGTGCTTTTAATGTATTCTTGGAATGATGTTTTGTAAAGAATTTATTTTCCTCGGATACATTTTTTTTCTGGCTTAACATATCAGTGGAGAGACAAGACAAGAGCTCCAAATATGCCACTAGGTGCTTTGCACGTGTTTGGATTTTGCTTGCACAGGCCAATGTAAGTGAAGGTTATAGGTTTTGTTAAGATGGAGTGTACATAGTGGTCTTTAAATGTATTTCATAGGTAGGGATTTTTTAACTTTTATTATACAATTTTTCTCATCAAGGAGCTGAACCACAGATATAGTTTTGCCTTCCACCTAAGCCTTGTTCTAATGAATGTTACCATTTCAAAAAGATTTCAAAGTACTCAGAGTACTCAGTCTGCTGGCATTTACCTAAATTATTGCTAATTCATGTTCACTTCTCTGCTATTGTGTCAACCACTTAGAGAATGAGCTTATTTTGCAATATATAAAAAAATATATTTAAAGAATCACATTTTCTATTTTCTTAAATTGTTATTAAGTCACTTCATTTTGCCATCATTATTTGAGGTACTTACATTTGAAAAGTAGTGGAATGCATTTCCTTCATTTTTAGGGTATAATCAAGATTTTGAATGGTACTTTTGGGGAAGTAATCCTACTTTGTTTTTTATCCTCTTGCCAGCTAAGCTGTTTCCCTTTAAGAATGAATGGGTGTTAAAATCCCTTCAGTTTGACATCTTGAATGTATAGAGAAGAACAAACATATCCTTAGGGAAATGATTTTTAGCTCTCAAGAAGGAAAGAAAAGGAACAGGAGAAGTTATTCCTTTTTCTGCCCTTGTATCCTGCACTTTGAGAGTTTTGGGCTTCATTTTCACTGTTTAAGAGCATCTGTTTGGTCATGTGATAAATACTTATGTTATCAATCCCCTTCTAAAATCCTTGTGAATACCAAGCATTGTAACTCTACTGTAAGAGCTGATAGAGAAGCACAGATTTAATAATCACTTTTGTAGTTACAGGGAGTTATTCTGCAGTAGAGTTTTCTGAGCTTATATTTCTATCTCTACTGCTCTTCTTCTGCTGCAAAATCTGAGAATACAAATATTTACATCTCCAGTGCCCATGTTTTCCCTCCTTGTAAAGCAGGGATGATAACATTCCCTGACATTAGGTAACCCTGTATGATGAAAATATTTGAAACCAAAGTTACGCAGTAAGAGGTGTTACATTTGAAACCATACTGAGCTTTTAGAAAAATCTTTTGTGTCATATAATAGAGAAATGTGTAAAACCACCGCACAAAAGCTTATTACTTGACAGATATTTTGGAATTGTTTTCCATTAATTCCCATCATTGAACTTTGTCACAGTACAGAGGGGCATCTATAAGAATAAGTTTAATTATTGAAAGTATTATAGGGAAGAACATTTGTCTTCATTGTCTTAATCCTCTAATGTTTTACCTCCCCTTTTCTTTTTTACAAAATGAAGAGAAGTAAAAGAAAAACAAAACCGAAAACAACTCCCTAAAAATCAAAAAGAAAAAGGGTCAGGTTAGTACTTTCCTAGCAAATTTAACCAAGTTTGAGTGGCAGAGAGGTACCCTATGAGAAGATGTCTTCTGTGTACTTCAGGAGTATTGTTATCTCATGTAGCATTGTCCTCGTGATAGGATATCGCATAGAGAAAAAATTACCCATGTCTTGTCACACCCTTAGGTCCCTTCTCTAAAGAATAATGCCAGGTTGAAACAGAAGAGAAAGTGGAAGACAGAAGTTTGGTTATCTATACAGCTTAATTCTACATTCAATGATTTTTCATATTTTTATTTAAATTTCAATATGCCTAAGGAGGGCACTTCCTTGTCAGGGTACACCCTAACAGGACACCCCAAGTGCCAAGAAACCTCGTAAAAATCTCCCTACCTATCAGTCATCTTCTGTGATTTTTGAACAATCTAGTCCTAGATTTTTTGCTGTTTATGCTTGGTTTCTGACTGCTGTGAATGGTGATGCAGGAAAACTGCTTGGAACACTGTTAAAAAGAAGACAACTGCAGCTTTTCCTCAAGGGGGGAAAAAAAAAAAAGGCCCGAAGGTCTGCAGGAGATGATTTGCTGACCTGTACATTTCTGTGTTTCTGTGAAGCTCTTTTCCCAGGAACATCCAGCAGATGTTCTGCAACTTTATCAGGTATAAAGCACACAGATGTCATTAAGGGCTTTATTTTTTTTTTTTTCTCACATTGCTTCATCACTTGGTTGTAAAGAGCACGTCCTTATCCAAAAGTATGTTTAGTTTTAGGGAATTCTGACTTTTAGCAAGAAGTATTAAGGGTAATGGGGAAAAGCTAAAGAAATAGACATATGCATTGTTAACTTTAATGACTTTTTTTATTATAATATTCTGAGGAAATGAGGCAAAATCTAAAAAAACAGATGACTGTTCATTTTATGAACAGTTTTGACTGTCTCTTGCAAACTGGCTTTGCATGTTTTATTGGAAAGGGCACTTTTTCTTATTTCCCGAATTTGAGATGTACTAGCTATACTAAGTGTAATGTGCTGCTATGCTGATAATGGTGGTGCTTTCTATCTAAAAATCACAATAAATTTGAAAGAAATTGTCTTGGATTTGCAATAATATTTCCAAATTTTATTCCAGTATCTGAAACTATAGATACTACCCATGCCATGTGGCGCCATTTCAAGTAAGAGGGCAAAGGCTTCTTCACAATTTTTCCCTGCTAGAGGAGAGGGACATTAGAGAGTACAGGGGATTTAGCTGACAGAGAACACTGGCCACAAAGAAATCACAAATACTGTGTCCCTGTGATATAAGAAAAGCACAGGGATATTTGTGTGTCAAGGGATAGGGCATGGAGACACATCTGGCTGGGCAGATGCACAATCACCTGCAGATGGGGAGCTGCCCAACAGTCCTGGTTTCAGTCCTTGCACAAGGGCTCTCTCAGCAACAGAAGTGCCTCCTTGTCTCACTGCCTACAAATTTGGCAGCTGGAGTTTGTTTTAAAAATATAAAACCTTCTACAAACACCAAGTATTATCAACCAGCCAGTCTTTCAAGATCTCATTTGATAAACACTCAGGAAAATACTACTGTTTAAGGTTTTTAGGAAGAAGTGCATTTTTTTGAGGTATTCTTGTAGGCAGTGTTAGCACAGGCTCAGAGAAAATGGAGCATCTTATAACAAACCAAGCAAAAATGATTTGACAGAGCTTCTCAAACATAATGCCACTTTATATCAAATACATTGGTCAGTTCATGAAAGGAATCTTATAGGAGATAATTAATACATTTTCCTGAAATTGGGTGGGTTTTTTTCCAAATTAGTTATTCTTTCATGTATATCACAAGAACATCTATGTGGAAGAAGTGCCAGTCTGTACAAAATTAATTTCACCAAACAGCTCCCTCTGAGTGTAAAGGTGTTTGTTTGACTTTTTGTCTGCTAGCCTGATGACATGAAATGGAACCTGTAAGTATGGCATCCTGTATATCCTGGATTTGTAGGACAAAATATGAGATGTCCTGTAGTTTCAGGTTTGAAGTCAGTATCTTGTCAAATCTTAAGTAGATCCTATCAGGTTGAGGAAATGGAGAAATTAATCTATAAAAGAACATGCCTTATATGGAAGATTCCCTTGACTTGAAGTGATACTTATTTGCTTCAGGAGAGAACTCCTTATTCTCCTTTTTCTGTTTGTGGAAAAACCTAAAATCAGTGAGTCTAAGTTCCTGAAGGAAAGTAAAAAAAAAAAAAGAAGTCAAAAAAATGAAGATTCTAAACTGACTGTATGCCATTCATATATTCCTGTCTTAATTCAGAATATACGCATACTCTGAGTATCTTTGTTTCCTTGTTCAAAATCACTAAAAATATCAGAGATGCACTTTGTTGCTATTACTGCTCAAATACTCATAATTGAGATGCAATTTTCCTCCAAAATCCAGAGAGCAGTCTCCCTCTTTACCCTACCTGCAGAGCCTGCATTGTAGAGAGAAAATAACATTGAAATATTTATTGAAATATACATGTTGAGTGGTGGGATTGGTGTAGCAAATAGCTGGATAACTGGTGCAGAGCAGTGTGCTTTTAACACTGTTCTATATATGCTAAAAGAGTTCCTACAGACAGCCGATGATTAATAAAGTATTTCATTTATTTCTCTTTACTGTTTCTGTAAACAGGTATTGATTAAAGTATTAAGTGCTACTGTATTTAATATCTTCAGAGATGGTGTCTTATTCTGGAATGTGATAAGAGAATTTTGGAAAAGTCAGCTTTTTGAAAACAAATGATCAGTGAGGTCTTTTGTATTGAAACATTCTATTTTCCAATGGAGGAGACACCAGGCATTTTTTATTTATCACAAATCTATAGCATCCATTATATTTTCTTTACATTGTTGTCTATAATGTCGAATGATTTGCTCTGGCACCAAGTCGTTGAGTACCAGGCTGAATGTTAATTTCTTTCCTGTGATGTGCGAATGCAAAATGGGTTTTTTGGGGCACCATTAAATACACACAAATTGCAAGAAATTGTCCTAGGTTCTCGAAGATTTTAGCACAATATCCCTTGTGATCCATGAGCCCATTCATCATTAACGTTCCGCATGGTAATAATTTTCTTTTGGCCTGGGATACTTTTGGGTGGGATTCCAGCTTTTATCCATCTACCTAGAGTCTGTTGCCAGGTTACTTATTTTCTAGCTCTACTATTTGTGGGACTAATAAGGCAAAGGCTGCTTAATATGCTTCCTGCAGTCAAGAAATGCTGAAAGTTTGTGATGTCAGGATTTTGGTGCCTATTGTGGTGAGCTTCAGTAGGTATAGAGCTGATGTAATTCATGCCTGTGGCTAGAAAAGCAGAAAATGTACCTTGTTAGGTGCTTTGTTCTTGGACCATTGTGCAGGGAGCAACTGCAGCCTGATCCACAAGTGCAATTTGAATGAAAATTTCCCAGGAATTTGCTAAATGGGGACAGAAGTTGACAAAGTGCAACTGGTGCTGACAAGGAACATCTTGAAACATCAGCAGCTGTGCATTAAACCCTCCAGTGTCAGCAACTACACAGGAATCCTTTATGGTTGCTGTAGGTTATACCTGACACAAGACTGTAGCTCCTGTCAGGAATGGTTTTATATGTTTCCAGCCCCAAGCAAACAGGCAGGAATGTGTGCATTGTAGCTGCATCAATCGCACTGGTTCACAGCACAGAAAATTCATCTTGAGAGTGTGGACCAGTTAAAACAGGACCTCAAATCAAACTTCTTTTAAAAAATAGGATTTATTGAAGTCTTTGTCTTGTTGTCTTTTCTATAATTAGATGATGCTTTGAAAAGAGCTTGGTAAATAATGAGAAGCTGATTCACCTAGGGATAATTTTAGCCACATTCATGATTCAGACTTACTGTCAAAAACATGCAAAGAGCAGAAAGGTGCTAGAAAACTCCTCCTAGCTTGAATTCATTATCTTCAAAAGCACTGGGTGCATCGCATCTTGAAAGCGTCATATATTTTATTTTTAAAGAGTGTCTCAATATTTTCAGACAGCAGTTGTTACTGTGAACATCTGGAACTTGATGTGAAGCTGTGCACATATAAATCATTACAATATTGTCTATAGGCAAGCAACTGTGGTACTGAAAAGTTAATGACAAACAAATTAAATGTGCTCTAGTAATCAATGGTATTTTCATCTCTTTAGAGTTTCTTTCAAAACCTGTTAAATTACACTCTAGTTGAAAATGTTATGGCTCAGGGTGGGGGAAAAGAATAACAGCAACTTGGTAAAACAAAGTTTGCAAATGTTAATACAATATTCAGTTCTCTTTATGCAATTAGATTTTCAAGAGGATAATGGGAATGTTGTCTGCATTAATCTAAAGGTTTTGTGAAGTATCTTAGTTCAGGGACATAAAAGTTGTCTGTATGCAAAATCTTGGTGCCTTGCTAGAATTTCCAGGCAATGATAGATTCAACCAGTTTTTACTCTCTTGTCTTTGGCATCAGCTGGTGCCATATGCCTGAATCATTAAAAATTGTATAACAAACTAACATTTATAATGTGAGATCTCATCAGTCAAAGAGGGGTATATAGTTCCTAGCAATTTGTCTGCCACAAGATGAAGATGTTATGGTGGAGCCAGGGCAGAGCAAAGAAATCCTTCACATTCGCATCATTCAAATTAAGAGACTTCCATGAGTGCCTGGGCAAGAACTGCAGGCAAGTTGTGTTCTGTGAGGGTCCTTGTGCATAAATGGGTACTTTATCCACACAATATATCACAGAAGTGATGTCACTCTTGCACCACAAAATGTTTATGAGAATTAAAAATACTTTCTAGTCATAGAGTAGTATTCCAATAGGAATTTCACAGGGTCATGAAAATTTAGCTGTATTTGATTGTCTCAATGTCACAATTTTTTTGTGGATATTTTTTTTCCAGAAGGCAAACCTTGTTAGTGTCTTAGCAGATGAATACCTATTAGTTTTTTTTCCTGAAACCTTCTGATAATAATCATGACAGATAGTTTTAGAGCCTTAGCTTTTTGGAAAATTTAGCATTTTTAATTAAAAATGGTTTTTTTGGAAAAATAGGTAATGCAAAGCTGACTTATGTGTATATGATGTGCTACTTTCACCTTTTCTGGTGCTATTGCTGTTTCATCTAGCTTTCCCACAAATCCTCGTTGGAACTAAGAGTATGATAAAAGTAACAGCTTCTATCTCAGAAGTAAAACTGCAAACTTGAGTGGTAGTTACACCTCAGTTTGTTGCAAAGGAGGAAAAAGCTGTAGTTTTGGTGCACTTAGAGAAAATAAGTTAGATTTCCTCCGAAGAACTACAGACCGTTCCTTCCTTCATTTGTATTAACAGGAAGATCAGAAAGACGGTCCTGAATGCAAAATTTATGAGACCCAGTTACTGCTGCCCTTTGGCTTGGTGAGAAACACAGTTTTGGTTTCTGGTGGGACTTGGCAATTGGGCAAGTTAGTTGCAGTGTGTGACAGTTTAGTAAACGTGACTTAGGTATTGCTAAGTGATGTAGCCATGTCACTGAAAGCAGGATGAGTTAAGCCAGACTGATGTGTCTGCGAACCAGAGCTAGGTCAAGAAGTGCTGCCTCTGCACAGTACAAAGCACAGATTCCTCAAAGTATCTCTTGCCTTTAGCTTGTCTTCTCTCAATCCCAGACCTACTAAACTAATGCCCTAACCCAGCTATAAAGCTCAAAATGGTTTTACTATATCCCCAAAACGAAACTTTCTCTGTAACAGGTAAAGAACCACTGCCCTATTCATACCCATATAAAATATTTTCCATGGCTCTTGCCTGCCTGCACAGAAACAAACATAGGCAACTTTTCATTTCAGATACCTCAACTACCCAGTGCCCTGAGAGAGATGAAAGTAGGCCAGGAAGCTCACCTGGTCATTTGTTCACATAGATAGATATAATATTGAAATCTTACACCAGTATTCACATCAGTGAAGATATTTACAAATTATTTTCTCTTCATTGGTTTAATTTCTGTGGGTTGAGTTTTTCAAAATAGCCTTTATACAGTTATATAAGGAGCAATTACATCAATGTCATTTTTGATCAGATTATCATTAAGGTGTCTGCTTTCAATATGCACAGTGTCTATGGCAACTCTTCACAGGCTACCACCAGCTCCTCTGCCTTAGACTCATTGTCACCAGGCTTTATAGAAGTGATGAGCTCAGTCAAAATGTGCTATACAAGTGCTTATCTCAATTTTCTGGTTCAGCAAATTACATTGCTCCAGAGGTTTTGTGGTAATGGTTTACTGTAATACAATGTAAAATGTAATGGTGTGGAGAATATTGGTGAGCAGCTAAGGGCCAAACTCATGGAGCTGTTTGAGCTAATTCAGAGGTAGTACTTGAGGTTGTAGTACCAGCCTTTTATACATCCAGTGCTAAATGTAGATGCCCTTAACCAGTCTGAAATAGGGACTGAAATAGCATGCAAAATATGGAGTGCTGCGCATCTCTGGTAGTCATAAACAGTTTCTTCTCATTGGCCCAACTGATAATATTTCAAAGGTTTTGAGACTTTACTGCAAGCACTCTTGATTACTTTCATGGACATTTAGCCTGCTAAAGCTTCAGTATTTTGGTATGAAGCAGAAGGTGTTGGCAAGAGGGAAGATGGTTTCAGACCCTAGTTTTCTAAGGCTTTCTGGTGCCCAGACAGTGTTGAAAGATGTAACTGGAAGAGCTGTTTTTTACCAAAGTCATAAACTGTATATTAGAATAAACATACAGACGTGAAATTGAAGCCGTGTAAACAAAACGGCCCACACAATGCCTAGTGACAAAACAAGTGTGAGTATGAAAACAATGTAATATAATGCAATGACTCTTGGACACTTCACACATGTCTCTGAGAGCTCTTTACAAAAGACCGAGTTTTGAGGTGCATTTCACCTCGAATGAGCAAAAAGTAAAGTTTTTCTTAAGCTCCTTTAACATCAGAAGCACCTTCTTGGCTTCAAATGTTGCCTTTGTTGACATTGTGTCCAGAAAATCCATGAGTTATTCTAAAAGTTTCCATTAAATTTTCTCACTGTTTCCCTTTATTCCCAAGTGTCTCTCTATATCGTTTTCTGACTACTGTTTTCCCTCTGTTTTCTCTTTCCTTTTTTTATTCCCCTCCTGCTTCCCTAGGGAGATTAGGTTCATGGTAGTTAAATGATTCATAGAAACATCTAAGAATCAAAGCTAGCAGGTCTGGGAGTCTAACACAGTAGGCTGAACCACTGGGTTGCTTTCAAATTTCATCTTTCATCTTGCCATGCCCCAGCTATCTGCCAGTTAACACTCCCAGCCTGGATGTTCCCATGTTACAATCAGATGGCAAGAGAGTTACTCTGAATGGTAAAATAGAGGATCACAGACAAACCAATGTTTTTACTCGGTGGATGTACAGTATGAATTATTAAGGAACGAGTGAACAATAAAATGCCTCCAGTAAGGTGACTTTTACTAACATTTAAGTGATTTTTAGTTTAATAATAGAAAATCAATTTGAAGTGTTAACACTGACTTGAGCTTGCAGTTCAGACACAAACAATCAAAAATAATTTTGCAAAGCACGGTGATGTCTTTTTTGTTTGGCTGGGAAATCTAGTCCATTCATTTATATTCATCAAAAGAAGCTTTTTGCAATACAGTGTGTTATCACAGGCCTCGAAGTCCAAATTACATAAAGACTCTTGCAATGTCTTTATAAATACGAGGAAGAAAAAGTCATACGATTACCTTTCCTTCTTTTACCTCCAAAGATGCCAATTTCACTGACAGGAAAGGATTAGATTGTGTACTATATGGAAAAGAGGATGAAGAAATTTAGATAAGGCATCCTAAGAATTAAATGGAGCTCCCCAAAAGTGAAAAAAACAATTAAAAAAAATCTAATTAATAATTATCTTTCTCTAACCTCCACCTTCCTCAAATACTCTTGAAAAGGGATTCCAGATCCCTTATTCCCCCTGTGTTCCTTACTTATGGTAGCCCGTCTACTTCTTTTGAGAATCCCATCCAAAAAAGGGAATCAAGCCCCCCCTTGGTAGTAATTTGACCATAGACTGTTTTTATTGTAAGGCTGTGCTGGCACTAGGCAGCTTTAAAGGTCTTTAATGACAGGGGTGTTGGAACTAGATTATATTTAAAGTCCCTTTCAGCCCTTAACATTCTACAGTCCTATAACTCTATGAAATACTTCCACACAGCATCATTGTTTAATGAAAATTATAGATTCATACAATTGTAAAGTGGTTTTGGCTGGAAGGGACCTTAAAGATCATCTAGTCTCAAACCCCTTGCCATGGGCAGGGACACCTACTACTAAACCAGGTTGTTGAAGGCCTTATCCAACCTGGCCTATAGATCATATAGTTTGGTTTAGGTGGAATAGATATAAGTCTTTAAGAATAACAGTAGGAGGCTTAGATTCTTCCCTAGATGGAGAGACAGTGACTTCTTTTGGTCTTTGCACAACTAAACAGACTTTTTTTGAGAGTTAGAAATGGAAATAGGACTAATACACAGACCTCCTTGGAGTACGTCTTTGCAAGACATTTCACCATTCTCTTCTAGATATTAAAAGAGTTTACTTTGCCTTGCCTTCACATTTCCTTTGCCTTTTTCACTGGACAGAACTGTATGAGCTCAGAAATGTTCTCCTCAGTTGCCAGCTTCCCCCTCCAGACACGTGTTACAGTGCCAGGTCTAATCTGGTTCTGCATGTTTGAAGAAGCTGCTAAAGACAATGAATCTTGTCTCACATCAGTGTAAGCAGAGGATAAATATGTTTAAATCAGTGAAGCATAAAAGTGGTAAGAGAACAAAAACAGGTCTAAAGATGGAAAAGCAGTCATCTCTGCCCAGAATATTTTACCTAGTTTTTGAAGAAAATTAGTCTATATTTTGAAGCATTATTGGTAACAGCTACCTTCAACAGAAAGGTTGGGACAGATGGAACTAATAAAATGGCTTTATTTTGCAATTTATTGTATCAAGAATATTGTGACACAGGAATTCCGCCTTTTCTCTGTCTTCAGCTGGGAGAGGCAAGCAGTGGTATTTACCAGATTGTTGTTTATATGCACCTGTTTGCAAGCATGGATGAAGGCCCAATTCTCAGTAACAGATAAAATCATTCCGTCTTCTATTCTGTTGGCAGAGGGCTAATGAGACACACTTAATAAATGAGCTTTAAGGCTCTTAAGGAATCTTAAAGGTGAACAGCAAGAAAGATAAAATTAGTTAGAGTAAGGTAAAAACAGTGAGCTGGAATTTCTAGAAGGAAAGTTGGAAGGAGTAAGTTAAAAAAATATGTAAAGGCATGAATCAAAATTGTATAAAACACAGTCAGCTGGTTGTGGAAGGCAGAGGAATAGGAATACACTTACCAGTTAATGCACTTCACTGGTTTACTCCAGCAAAGTCTCAGACTACTGTATAGGCACAAAACAGAGTGTTTTGTTGCTTGTTTGATATAAATTTTCTATTTTTACCCTAAGGCCTCTTTCATTAGGTAGACCCTTGACATTAGGACCATTTATGGATGTTTGATTTTATTCAGTACAAGTAAAACTGGCAGATTCTGACCATTTGTAAGATTTTCACAGTTTGTTCACTGTTATCTGTTACTTATGCCTAATACTGGGGAAAATCTTTCAGGAATGAGCCTCAGTGAATCAAAATTATGGTACTTTATGCTATTTTAAGGATATATAATACTAAGGCAGAAACAGTCGTTTAACTATATTTTATGGTTATCCTACTAGATCATAAAATATACACTAGTCTAGGACAGATGATTTCCAAATAACAATAAAGGCGCACAAAAAAAGGATAACTTTGGGACTTGAAGCACATAAGATAATTCTATAGAAACATAATTTCCATTTGTTTAATTGATGGTCATAATTAGTATGAAATATTGTTGAAATTTAATCAGAGAAATCTAGGAAATTAGGTTTGAAACACCAATTTTATAAGTATGAAAAAAGGCCAAAAAAAAGTTTGCATATTGCTATTTGCCTAATCATCATTCCAAGTTTAATTTGAAAAAATAACAACAAAAAAAAAATGCATTAAACCCAATGTTTTCTGTTGCACGTGCCAGCTACTTTAAAACATGGGCAACATGAAAGAAAATACACCAGTGGATTCAGTAGCAACTGTAAACATCTTGCTTTTGCCAGTGACCAAGGATTTGTTTACCACTATCTTATTAGTTTCTGAGGATTGAGGAAATAAATTTATCTTTTCCAGTTTTCTTCATGTCAGAAAATATAATAGGAGACCTGTGCATGATGGGAGGTAACAGATCAATGACCCCTGAAAAAAAAAAAAAAAGAAGGCTCAGAAATTATTGGATTCCACAAGAATCATAAAATTTACTAACAGATGGTAATTGCAATCAGGTTTTCCAGTGAGCTCCTCAGGTAGAACCTCAGATCACATGGAAAGAGACAGAAGAATTCTTCTCCCGTCTTGTCTTTACCCAGCCCCCATCTTCAGCATCATGGCTTGAAACTCCTTGATTTTTTAGCGTAAAAATAAGTGTCAGGAACTCTTTGCAATGTGAGGGGGAATCAGAGGACCTTTCTTTCAGCTTACAGCATATGTTCAGCCTTACTCCATTCTGGTTCACTTTCCAACCACTTGTTCTGTGCTCTGACCCTGCCTATTTCCATATGCTTGGGAGGAATGCTGATAAACTGTAAGTAGTTAGCTGTCTAAGGAACACACCTCTATTACCCCTGCTTCTTTTTGACTACCCTCCAGAAACCAGACCTTCTCCAAGCAGCATCTCGGGGAATGAACAGATTGTTGAATTTTGATATATGCTTGCAAGCATTTGGCAAGATCCATCCCATCCAAAAGAGGATCACATTGTGTAAATTTCAGCCCTGCACAACTGCAGCTCAGTCTCCCAAGGGGGTAGGCTTGCTTTTTGTGAACTGGTGGATTCAGATGAATAATTTCTAGATTATTTTAAATGGTTTAAGGTGTAGTTAATGATAACTTAATGAGTAAAAGAAGCATGTTTTTTGAGGCAGCACTGGCGTTTACAGAGATTACTACATTCCTACTACTAATTCAATGGAAACAGATGTTTGTTCTTTGCAGGTAGACTTTGAGACACTTGATAGTCTCATTTTAAACGAAAAGAATAATTATCTATTGAAGCATGGCACTGAGCATCTTACAAGCAGTTTCTAATTAAGGAAAACCTATCTACGTCTGAAGTGGAAGTTTCCCATTTATGTGTTAGGCTCACACATACACTCACAGTCCTAAGCAAAAACCCGCAGTATTACTGATCGCTGGCAAACTGGCTGTTTGGACTGTAAGGCCCAAAGAAGTTTGGTGATTTGTGAATGCAATTGAGTGATTTTATTAAAAAACTCCCAAAACACACATCTCCTCTTCCTGCCCTGGAAAAAAAAAAAAACAAAAACCCAAACCCAAATGCAAAACCAAAAAAGAGCTCTTCAAAAAAACCCAAACCCCTTATTTTTATCTTAACTTATAAGAAATTCAACAATTTGAGCTTCCAGGTGAAATTTGTGTAGCTCTTCTTTTGTTTTTGCACTAGATACCTTAGATTCTGTATCTTGTGTATTTCGACAACCTCTGCAGACTCTTTACATCATCATTTTGCTCAGTACAGTAAGAAAGCCTACAACCAAAATAGAAAAGCTTTTAAAAACTCAAGGGCTTCAAGGATCTAATAAGAAAGTAGGATCTGTAAAACACACAGTGACTAAAAGGCATCCTGTGCACAAGTGTATCATAATCAGATTACTTTTTCTCTGAGTACTAAGCAGAAGCCTTTCAACAACTACATTAGGCCCACAATGAGATCTCTGTACAAAGGAAAATACAGCTGCTGGTCTCCTTAGGAACAGTACCTAATAAGAGGATCTGTCCCATCAGATTTTGATTGTAGAACTTTTTGGTTTAATGCTTGCATTCACTTTCATGTGCTTGTTGCTTGTGTTATTTCTTTCTTATTTTTGGAGCTCTTTGAAATGTTTTTTGGAAGATGAGGTAAATCTTAGCATTTAGGAAGTACACATAAAAAAAAAAGAGGTTTTTGGTATTTCTTCACAGTTTACTGGCATGAAATAAAAATCCCAAAGATCAATCAAAGCAAAAAAAGAGGCAACTGTTCGTATTGTCAATTTTTTTGTAATATTTGTGTGAACTAGTTCCATCCAAAGGTTTCCTCCCACTGCATGGTAATGAGCAATGCAAATGGTTACAGTATACAGTCACTGCAAAATTCTGGTGTATTTATTAAAAAAAAAACAGTCTTGCTGTCACTGTTCAGCCCTGGATAGGAGTTTGGAAAAAACCTCCCAATATTCAGAACTTTCTGTTAAAGTAGAAATTAACATTCTCTCTGTTGCAGATAAACTGGAATGTAGCACAGAGTAGAAGTTTATACATATTTACTAGGGATCTAAAAACTGTAAAATATTTGTCTTTTTTGCCCTAACTTTTTGTGCTCTCTAGTTGTACTTTATAGAGTATTTATCCATAGTATGATCTATTGTTTTCAAAAAAGATTTTGAAAATGTCCAGCTTATTTTAAAGCAGGTTATAATGCTTTATTCTCCATACACAAAAAATCAGACTATTCCTTGGGGCTTGAAAATTATTTTGTGGTTGTTAGAAAAATGGGAAAAATGGAGAATTAAAATGAGAAATGTCTTCTCACCCTATCTCTTGGACAATGTCCATCTTAGATTGCCTACCATTTTTTGCTCTCCATCCCATCCAATGGAGAATCAGGAAGTCTCCCTTCACTTACATGTGATGTACAATGAAAATAGAATAATTAAATCTCCTCCTTACTGAGCTGGAGAGACATCAGTAAACCAGAAATATCATAGCAAAAAGTTAGTTTCTTTCCAACTATCAAATGATCAGTAATGGAAGGGCTAAAGTGGCCCACAAAAGCTAATTCTGATAAATTTTGTTGTCCTGAGCACCTACCAATTTTGGATAAAATTGTCATTTCTAGGGAATTCAAATTTTCATCCCAGGTCCCTCAGAATGAAGACACAAACAGCAAGTGTAACTATTTGTGTTAAAAATTAGTTGTTACTGGAGAGAGAAGTCTTATCTTTAGGTTTTAATTAATTCTTATCTCAGTTAAAAGATAATTAGAAAGTAGTCGTGTTCTTCTAAAGTATCCATTGTCTGATTTCTGATGTAACATGTAGCTTTAAGAGGAATTTTGTGAGCTGCAAGGATTCCTTCGATTTATATCGTGCTTGTTTGTGAGTGGGGGTAGAATCATGGTTGATTTGAGTGTGTATTCAGAGTCCAAGAAAAAAAATTCTAAATTAAATACACTCTGTCAAATGAACTAATATGGCTTGAAAAAGTAGACAAGTCTTTGTCCCTCACATGCCTTATGGCTTTTCTACATTTCCTTTTTTTTTCTTCTTTAAGAAACTGAAAATTCTGCTTATTTGAGTGAACAATGTAGTGAATAAAGTGAATGAAAAAGTTTCTGTTTGATGAGGGATGAATAGATTGCTGTTTATTCTTCTTGCCAAGGAGTTAATTACTACATTGGTATGGTTGGTCGTTAAGAGTTGTACTCTCAAAGGCAGTCTGCTACCAAACAGATGCTTTTTTTTTTCATCTGAGAGAATAATAAGTTCTGTGGGAAAGATGAAAGTAGCAAAAAAATGTCTGTTTTTAAAAGTTCCTCGACTGTGTGGCTTTCACCATAAGCTAGTAGATGCATTTGTTTCAACTGGCACTTGAAGAGAAGTAAATTAAAGGACCCTAAGTGTGCAGGAGTGAAAATACTGTAATGTTGTAACTTGAGAGCAGTTTTTCAGCAACCTGGGTGTTTCAAAACTGTAGTTTTGATTAAAATATTGGCAGAACTACAGCTCTAACTAGCTCCCAGTGGATATTCAGTGTCCTAAAATCTTGTTTGCCTCATAACAGCCTGCAGTTGAAGAGAACAGTATGGAATATGTGTCCTCCATAGGGTACTGAAAGAGAGTTTAGAGGATAGTCATTAATGCTCAAATTTGAAAAGAATGTTATTTTTTTTAATGTCGCACTCAAGTTCCTAGTCTCCACACTGTCTATTCCAGCTCAGTTATCTCTAACATGGAGATATATATATATAGTTTTATTTATTTCTCTGGAGTTGCATGACTTGAAGAGGTAGGTTTCACCTAAGTTTGCCATCTCTTCAATCTTTCTTGCATGTCTAAGGATTTTTTTAAAAACTATCTCAGTGCCTTTCATATCATATAAAATTATATATATATATATATATGTAAATAAAAGATAAGGTCATAATGAATCAGCTCTGTAAGGTGATGTGCAATGGTTGTGCAGGAGGCTGGCACAGAGAAGGAGATTTCAGGCACAAGATCATACTCAAATCAGGGTATTAATATTCTCAAGGATAGATTACAAGCATGAATAAATCTTGCCTTACTTGTTTATTGACCATTCATGGCAAACTTGCTGGGATTTCAGGGACTCGGGAAACCCACTGGTTCTTCCTCAGCCTCTGGAAGCCCCTGCAGCATCTTTAATTTAAGGACCTGTAAGACTGGGCATTAAACACACTGGGGAGTATTGGACAACAGTATACATTTGTCATACTCTGACTTCCCTTCAGTATAAAGTGGCTTTGTGGCAGCAGTTTTTGCCTTTCAGGGTAAAATACAGGGATGACATGATTAATTTTCTGTAGGAACCATAACATTTCTCTGTAAGAAGACAGTAATAGTATCCCATGTTCTCCCAAAAGGTGGCTATAATGGGCATGGGTCAAATATTGCTTCTATTAAATCAAAGTTTTTCTTCACTTTAGCTCAGAATTGCTTATACTTACATCTCCATCTCTTGAGACTTGAGCAGATGCCATTTTCTGTATTTTTTCATCTGTCTTACAGAAAATCTAAATTATAAAGGCTTATCACTTCTTTTGTTTTTCTTTCAGTGTAATCAAGATTTTATGCTTCCTGCTTTTTACGTTGCAGCTTTGACTGTCGCACTGAAAACCACATGCATTATTCCAGAGCACAAAATTCAATTTTATCCTGTCTTGTACTGCTTCAATGACTCCTCTTAATTCTGTTAAAAAAAAAAAAAAAAAATGGTGTAAAAGAATCTTCTGAAGTATTGCATGAGCTCATACATTCCTTTGTCACTTGATGTGACAACTGAATAGAGAAATGCATACCCATAGGCACTTCACTTTATTTCAACTTGTTAGTATAGAGAGTGCTTTAGTGCATTACACTAGTAATAAAACCATATTTGTTGCAGGTCCTATTAATAAGCAATAACTATTGCACTTTTGGCCACCCTCACTTATTTGCCTTTAGGAAGAATATTTAAATCTCAAGGAGTATTAAAAAAATCCAATGGAAAAATTTCAAATAATAATGTTTTCTTTGAAAGAGGGAGTATTACAGTTTCAGTGAAAAACATTTGTATAACATGAGGAAGAACTTAAAGAGCATTTTAAAAGAAATGCGTTTTTATATTTTTAATGTAAAACTTGGATTAAATATAAAAAGTTATATTCTAAATTAGAAGGCAAAAATATTTACCTCAGAAATAAATACTTAAATGTTTTCAGAACTAGATATTCATCTTGAGATTCAAAATTGATTTTTTCAAAAATCCTATGAAATGTGCTTTTTGTTGTGATTTTTTTACCTGTTGAATTTCTCATAGAAATTTTTTAAGCAGTTATAATTACATTTAGATCATCAAGACCAATTCAGATCTCTATCACATTAAAGGTTATCTAAATTACCATTTGTATAGTCTTTTGAACAATTCAGTGGACTTTTCATGCACAAAATTTATGCATGGTACTTGGAAAAAATGGGAAAAAATACTTGAATAATATAAAACTCATAGAAATTCCTCTTACAGCAGGACTTTGAAAGTGAAAAAAATTGTTCTCCTGTGTCAGGGCATTACCTGATATTACTAATCTCCTGCCTTGAAATACTAAATGCATCATTGGTCTGTTTTTCTTTTTTTAATTAGCACTTAAAATATCTGGTTTTTTCACCACACCTTGGCCAATGTAATATAATTGTTGTTTATTTCATAAAGGACTGAGACTGAACACTAAGAATTGTGGTTGACTTCTGGAAGCATATGTTTCTTGGGATAATTATAGGGTGATCAAGCCTTGCCATAACTTGGCAATTCCACAATAAAATAAAGCCCCAAGGTATATGCCATTGCAGCTTCCTTGCTGCGTGACTTACATAAGCTCTGCTGTTATTTCTTAGCCAGTATGAATCTTGAAGATTAGCAGCTCCTAAGACAAGGACTGAAATATGCTTGCTGTGTTAATGAAGTCTCAAAATCGCAGTATGGAAGAAAGCTTTCATTGAAGTGCTGATAAATCTCTTCATACAGATTGTTGCCTGCAAGGAGAGGAATACCACTTAGGCATAGAGATAAACCCAAAATATTTAGTCTGTAACAAAAACAAGCTAAACCAATGATGTCATTGTACATTGTAAGTATCACATTCAGTTTGGGGTTTGTAATGCAATAGGGAGGAGCCCTTTCTCTCTCTCCTCTGGCCAAAAAATAGTTTTGTAACCCGGAGATAAAAGTTATGTCATTGCCCCATACAATTATTTTAGTACGGATATTTTAGAAATATTTCTAGCACAGTTATGTATTAGCAAACAATAGCGCTATGTTTCCTCAGCCATTTGAACATTCCATTTTCCTAAAGTTTATACTGCTCATATCAGGCCCACAGCATTATACATAAGTGTTTGTGTCATAACTTTTGTAGTTTTATTAGAATATTAGCATTGTTTTCATGTAACTTCATTCTTAATTTATATTAACTTGAATCTAATATGACAGTAACATTAGCTAAAATATTAATCCAATTTTATATTCCAGCCTTTCTGGTCATCTACTTTCACTTTCTTTTAAGTAGGAAGAAAGGCTAAATGACTTAAAGCGCAAGGCTAATTAAAGGATCAAGCTAATATTTCGTCCATCCTACTCATAAAGGCCGTTTCACAGTCTTATGACCCTGACTTCTGCCATTACAGGCCTTTTAACTTGGTAGATGGCACAATATGTGTGAAACAGTGTAAAACATCATAAGGTAGGTGTATGATCAAGTTGACAAGAAAAAGAAAAAATTCAAAGAATTCTTTCATTTGTACATAAAGTAAATCATAGTTCCTCAAATGATCTTCTCTTTGAATTTTTATTTAGCTATCCTTGGAAAAATGCCTCATGTCCCAGAACACCTTTTGTTTAGATAAAAGGGACAGTTCTTCAGCCTTCTGTTCTTTCTCATTATTCTTTATGTTTGCCCAATACAGTCTTACTGCTTTCAGAGCTTCTTCCACTTCCAAAGGTTATGCAAACACAAGCTCTCCTGTCTGCTACACAGCTTTAACATCTCCACTTGCACAAGCAGAAAAACAGAATGCAGTGTTTACTGCAGCTATATTAAATGTATCTGTATGTTCTGTTAGCAATGAGGCCACCTGGCATCAAACACCCCGTTGTCCATACCACCACACTCTCTTACCTGCTCAAGTACACCAACCACGCATAAGTTATTGGGAATGGCCTCTGACCCTCTCCAAACCGTGGCTGTTTTTTGAAAGGTGACTACCTGCCTTCATCGAAAGCCACACCAGCAACTATTCTAATAATAAATTTATCAATAAAGGCAAATCCAGAGATGTAAACTGATTTGATCCTAGAAAAGTAAGTGAAAGATAGGATTAGAATTTGTGTTCCTGGTTCCTAGTCCTGTAGTTATTCTTCCAGAAAATAATGCCTTTTTTGTTCACAATTAATAGAAAACCAGATTGATTAGCAGTTCAGGAATGTGTATCTTAAGATTCTACACATATTGTGAAAGTACTGTTCTTAGGCACTTTTCCTCAGTTTTCAAGTCCTCTTATCGGGAGTTTGTTATGTAATTTGAATACAGCTAACTATTTCAAACACCCCCTCCTACCTACACACCCATTAGCGTTATTAATAATAGTTTGAGTATCTCATGTTGTATAATTCTTCATAAAACTTACATGTAGAAGTACTTTGATTATAGTTCTGTTTGCATTTTCTGGGGAAAAGAGTACCATGATCAGGTGTCACTTCCATTTAACTTACAACTTCATTACCTGGAGTGGAACAAAACAATATCTTTGATCTTAGATTATAGCTATCTCAGAAATCTTCAATCTAAATTATCCTCTTGGCCCAGATGAGTGGTAGCATTTTATCAATGCCTGTATATTTTCCTTTGTCTCAATCTCTTGTTATCTATGCATGGGTCATTTTTGCTGCTTTGAAGAACCATGGAAGTTTGGATGAAAACCTCTTTTAAGCAGGTTGTCAGTTATTAAAAGAGCAATTTAGAAGTCTGTTGTGTTACAAAGGGACCCAAAAGCGTTGGTTACAGAGCATGCCTATGAGGCTTCTGAATACTTATACCTCTGTGAAGGATTTCCCATAGTGGGGGAGTTGCACACTTATTGGAACTTATTGTTCCATGTAACAACACAGGCTGGGGGATGAATGGATTGAGAGCAGCCCTGGGGAGAAGGACTTGGGGGAGCTGCTGGATGAGAGGCTGGACATGACCCAGCAATGTGCACTCATAGCCCAGAGAGCCAAACGTGTCCTGGGCTGCATCCAAAGCAGTGTGGGCAGCAGGGTGAGGGAGGGGATTCTGAGCCTCTGTTCCACTGTCGTTCAATCCCACCTGGACTTCTCTGTCCAGCTCAGGGATCCCAAGCACAGAAAGATATAGACTTGTCAGAGCCCCAGTGCAGGGGAGAGTTATGAAGATGCTCAGAGGACTGGAGCACCTCTCCTCTGAGAAAAAACTGAGAGAGTTGAGGCTGTTCAGCCCAGAGATGAGAAGGCTCTGGGGTGACCTTATTATGGACTTCTAGTAGCTAAAGGGAGCCTACAAGAGAGATGGAGAGGGTCTTTTTACAAGGACATGTAGTGGAAGGACAAAGGGGAATGGTTTTAAACTGAGAGTACATTTAAATTGGATGTTAGGAAGAAATTCTTTACTGTGAGGGTGGTGAGGCACTAGAGCAGGTTGTCCAAAGAAGCTGTGGATGCCTCAACCATGGCAGTGTTCAACACCACATTCATGGGACTCTGAGATAACTGGTGTAGGGAAAGGTGTCCCTGCCTGTGGTGAGGGAGGTGGAACTAGATGATCTTTAAAATCCCTTCCAGCCCAAATCATTTTATGAGTCTATAAGATGCTCTTAGCACTGTGTTTTCTGGGGAAGAGCTGCCTACCCAATAATGAGAAGGAAAAGCAATTAGGACAGGAGTGCTGGAGCTGCTGCAGGGACTGCCTCTGAGCACACCTGCAGCTATGAAGATTGGGCTGTTTTGAGTGTGTTCAAAAACTGCACTTATTGGGGAGAAAAGAAAGTAGCCATCAAGAGAAATGCTTCCTACAATTGCCTTAAAATATCCACCTAACAATATGAATGGTGCATGGCACTTTTGTCAGTGTGAACAGCTGCTCCCCTCAGCTTATTTTGCTTTTACTGAATCATCTGTAACAAACACTCTGCTCAGGAGAGCCTGCGGGTAGTTCGGCACTTTTCATTTACAAAAGTAATCCATGTCTCTTGTCACATTCAACTTTGCTAGAATGTGGCAGGAGTTTGCAAAAGTCACCCAGACTTCAAGGGAAAACAACTCCTACTGAACACTCCTTGGCTGGAAACATAAAATATTTATACTCTTGATATAGGCAATTTGATCATTCAGTCACTTTATATATACCTCATTGTGTAAGCATTCCTCTGCAGACTCCTTTCTCTGTTAAATATAGTTATACGGTACATAATTGCCAAGAGTAAAAAGGGTAGCGTATGCTATTTTTGGTAGCATGGATGATGAGCACAGCATTTATGAAGGAAGAATTATTATGGAGTTAAAGCTCATGCATATCTATGAAAGCTTAGCTTCTTCCTTGAGAGTTTTGGAATAAGTCCAACTTTAGAAAGTTCTCATGGGGTTTCTTGAGCTGTGCAAGTTGGAAAGAGCTTTTAGCTAAGTTGCTGATACTTAAAATAACCAAAGGGCAGTTTTAAACGTTTGTCGCTAAAAGCAATAAATCACTGCTCAGCACAAGCTGTGTTAACTCTGCTGTCAGGACAGGTGTCTGCTAGGCTCCCTGAAGCAGTCAGCAAACGCAAACTAATGTGCGAACTGCAGTAATTTTTTGTGCCAGCTCTCCCATTTTTGAGATGAGTACTAGAAGGTCTTCATACAACTGCTGTTACCAACTGACCTGACCAAACCTGTGTGATGTTTGAGTTCATCAACCCTGGCCTCTACATGGAAACCTATGAGAGGTTTGCACTTCAGAAAATGTTCTGCTGATAGTGATGTGAAGCTGTGTGCTCACACACAGGCTGTCTGGAGCTCTTACTTGTAATGGCCAGAAGATTTTCTGTATGTTCTTTTACAAAAGGAGTAATATTAGATCTGGCTTTCAGAGATCAGTTTTTCATGGATACAAGCAAAAAAAAAAAGAAATTGGTTTATGACCATGTAAAGAAGTTGCTCATGTAATTAGTAAATTTTAGCCTGAATAAATGATATTGAAAGGACTAACAGAGTCGATACAAACAGTGTCCCAGTGATTATATTGGAATGGAATGCTTATGTTCTTAACTGTTCTCAACTTAAGGCATGCAGCTTTGGGAGAGAAATTTGTCCAGATTATGTCTAGGATTTCATTGCACATTTACAAATAGTAGTTTCCTATGAACTGCAAAATTTTTCCACTAGATGAAAAAGTTGAAGCCATCCTTAGATATTTGCACATGCATTCCTCATTAGTAGTCACTGTTAAGTCATCTGGTAGTTGTGTATCGAGTCTTTATGACTTATTTCTGTACTTTTACCTTGCTGCATTCATCCACGCATCTTCATAGATACAACAAGGAATAGAGAAATACAGTGGCTGGCTTAAGTGTATCTATTTAATATACAGCAGAATTTTAATGGTGTTTATTGTCTGAAAACCTCACCTAGACTGGAGTCACCCATATTCCTTTTAGCCCTGAAATGGTTTTCCAGTCTCCTGCATCTTATATCTCTGCAAGGCACGTGTCATAACCCGCTGTGTAAGGATCTCATTCAATGTTTTGCACTCAATTTCTTCAAATCTAATACTACTAAATATGGTAAAAGACAATAGTGAACCAGCTGCACAGTCTCTGACATTTCAAGCCACAAGGTCGATTCTGTGTGAAAATACCTTTCTTTTAACAATCTTCCTCAACAGTATTTCTTTCTTCTCCTCCTGGTGTAGTATATTCTATCCCTAAATTGCTCAGATTCAGCCTATCATAGCATTCAAGTCTCCAAACATGAAAACTACCTATCATTCAGTACCTGGTGATCCATCAGGATTTGACATTTTTATTTTTCCTGATAAGAGCTATTTTGTGTGCTATTTAAAAGCTTGTCAAATGAATTAATTAAGTAATTTTCTTCTTCATTCTCTATAATTAGACTTGCACTTACTAAAGAATCTCAGTTTTACAGTGTACTAGGACTAAGAATAATTTCAATGACTTAAAAGTGTATTTGGATTTTTTAATAAAGAGATAAATCCCAAAGAAATCTGTAGCATTAATAATAATTTATTGCAAATAGATAACATACCGTATGTCAAGTTACACGAGACACCTGGAACTGACTAAACCCATGACATGAAGTCCTAAGATAAGTGCAGACAAAATATTTATGTGTTTTTAAAGGTAAAGGGTAAAGAAGTTTCTTTGTCGAGGAGATTTCCTCAAATGAGGAAAAGAAAAAACAGGAATGGTTTGTAGCAACTCAGTATTATAGCCTGTTTTGCCGATTTTTGCATGAGGGACAGCTGTTGATCAGTAGATGATAGGTGAAGCCATCCCAGTAAGAGCAAGAAATGCTGGCATGAATATGGAAGCAAAATTAATTGGGAACTGAGTAACTTTAGAGATATGACTGGTCTGTTCCTGAGCAATTTGCATTTTTTTCTGCCTTTGAAAAAATTATTACTTGTTGCCTCAGGTCCCCTTTAAAGAACCTATGAAATTATAAAATGTCCCAATATAAAAAATAATTACCCGATTGTTTTCATGATCTATAACTATATTTTGGTAAAAATAAATAAATGAAATAATGCATTTCATGCCTGTAATTATCAGTTTCTTGTAACCTCAAGGTATTATTTTTAAGTAGTTTGGTGTGCCATGAAAACAGAACACAGCGGAGTTTTTTATATGTATTTCAGTAATATTTGAAGGAGGCCCACCATAAGGAAATGGCTTTCAGTTTCTTAATGCTTTTCCTGTGCCACTGAACTTTTTATCATTTCAGCTGCTTTTTTTTAAATATACAAATAATCCAAATGAAAAACTATAAAAAAGTTGCCTGAATCAAAGCTACCTTTGTTGTTTGAGGCCTTTCTGTGTTCTGTGTGTGTGTGTTCATATTGTGTATAAAACTAGGCTCCTGCTTTTATATTTCCCCAGCTCAATCACAGTGGGCAATAGACCCTGTGTGCTTATTTTATCTTCTGCTTGACATACTGCTTGATGCATATGATCAAATGCAGCATTTCATTTCCAGTCTCACAGATGACAAAATAAATTCCAGAATGCATTTCTGCAGATGTCAGAAAGGTCAAGGAAGACAGATAGATACAAGTTTGCTCATGTTTCAGTTTCCTGAAAAATTGGAAATAATCATGTAGAAAGTCAGATTACTATTTTAATCTTATCTTTGCCGTATTTGATTTTTATTAATAACTTATTGAAGAAATACTGTCTTTAAATTTATTCCATGTTTTTCTCCTATTTATTAGCAGTTTGTAAACAAATTCTGCTACTAGGTCTGTGTTAATGGTTTTCTAGAAACTATGGAAATCCTTCATAGGTTGATCAAGAAGTTAAGTCTTTAGGGTTCCACCTACCAGAACATTTCAGGATTTTACAAGAATAACTAATGTTTTATTTTTATTTAAGTTGCTCAGCTAGGGCATAAAGGCCTAACTAGTTTAACAAATACATACAGAGTGATCAACTTTTCTAGTTTTCTGATCTGCTATATTTTAAAAAATGTGTTTCCTTTAAAGTCTTCATGTCAATACTAAACATATGATTTTACAATGTTGAAGTGATACTCAAAGTTCTAATGCTGAACACTGAGTTAAAACTCTAATTAATTTTGCTTTTTTCACTTGGACTGCCATGGGAAAAGAAGATATTTTTTAGCTTTTTTCTATATTTTTTCTTGAAGTCACACTACTAAAAATATTATGGACTAGCATGATAATGTTGGTGTTAATGTCTTAAAATCTTCACTCTCATGATCTTGTTAAAATTACTTTAAGAAACCAATGTGGGGATTTTCCCTCCTGTTTGCAGAAACTTTGGATTACTAAAAATTTCCAAAGCTATTTTTTGGTCAGAGTTACAGCTGGATTATTGTAGAGGGAAAATGGCTGAATACTGATTTTTCTTTCATTGAGTCATCTTGGTAGGCAGGGCCTTCATTCCAGTTCTTGGACATCAGAAATAAAAGTAATTTTTGTTTTGTAATACAGGCTTTGATACATGGAAAAATGTTGTAATTTTCAAAAAGTAAATATTTTTATCTGATCAGTAAAAGTTAATTAATCTTGTGATTTGGTAATGTGGGGAAGACTAGAGCAAGAACACAGGAGACAACAGGTGTATTGGAATAGTGAAAAATTAATTAAAATGAATTAAATTGAAGTAACCGAGATCATGTTCACGAACCTTAAAAAACTTGGTAACTTGAAGTTTTGATTTAGAAAAATAAATAAGAAGCCTTGTTTAAGTAATAGTCATTGATATTTCACTGCTACCTGGTATAAAATTTATCTTAAATTCATTGTTTGTTTGTGGGTTTTTTTATGTGGCAGAGATAATATTCATGTTTTATCTAGTTCTGTGCCACACCAGTTCTTCACTGGAACATTTTCTTTGTTTTAAGTTGTAGTGCAATCAGCCTCGCTTAATTTTGCATGCTGATGTGTTGACCAGAGTCAGCATTTTAGATTTTACAAGCCAGGCACAAAAG
Organism: Edolisoma coerulescens; assembly: GCA_013397115.1. NCBI lineage: Eukaryota > Metazoa > Chordata > Aves > Passeriformes > Campephagidae > Edolisoma > Edolisoma coerulescens. The sequence goes on from VWZW01007479.1 coordinate 1,487,789, forward strand.
GCGCCTTGACATGGTTATTGTTTTTTAAGTGAGAGCACCTGACTGCTCTTTCAGTCAGAATTGGAATTTGAAACCAGCTAGGAATGCTCTGCTGCTACCTGGGGATGATTAATAGAAATTGAACAACTTCAATTTCTGTGAGCTGTAGGGGAAACAATGATAAAACGTACAAACCTGGTACATTTGAAATACATTAAGACTACCTAGATGGAAGTAACTTAATTGACTTTTCAGCCTTTCTTAGAATTCTTTGCAAAAAAAAAGTGAAAGAAATCCTCCTGTTCAGTGTTAGCTTTTTTTTTTTTTGTGGGTTTGTGGTGTATTGTTTGTTTGGTGTCAAAGCAAGGGCACAGTTTTCTAAATTTCTATGGCACCAGAAGTGTTTCCTAAGCAGAGGAGGCTATTGTTCTGCAGAAGAAAATAGGAGTTTATTTAAAAAGTAAAAATCACATACATCTACAGTTTGTTTCACAAAAATAATGAAAAATATGGCCCACACATGCAAACTTTTTTCTCTTTAGTGTATGTTCTGTTATCTTGTTATTATAGGTATCTTTCTAATTTTTTCTCTGCTGTATTTCAACCCACTGGAATTTTGGGGGACAAATAGTAGTTCAGAAGTGGTTTTTGGTTTTTTTCTTTTTTTTCCGGCAATAACTTATAGAGGAGAAATCTGCATTTTAGTCTTAGTAGGTAATAATCAGATGTACTAGGGTAGGATGTTTTTGTTCAGCTGCTCAGTCAAAGACTTCTGGCTACATGTTATTTGCGAGGATCAATTAGGAACAGGAGTGACTTCCAGCAAGTTACTTCTTCTTGAGAACACTGCCTCTTAATTTTGTGAAGTTTTGAATTTTCAAAGGGAAATACTGAATAATGTAAGGCAGCAGTTTTCAGGTAAACTTTCAAATTGCTGAAATATTAATTCAGTGTCTGAAGTTAGGCTAGTCTGGGAGAAAAAATATAATTCAGAGAAAGATTTTAAATATTCAAGTGCAATGCAAAGGCAAATGCCTTTCTTGGATAGCATCAGATACCAGTGCAGGGCCTGCCTGAGCTTTGCTTCCACTAAGTCTGCCAGAATGAGCTGTTGTAGAGCTTTGCCAATGTGAGGGATGAGGCTGAATGAAGGCTCTGTGTGTCAGACAGACTCTGCCTTAGCAATCAACCTGAGCACACTTCACACCAGCAGAGTGCCTTTTGAAAGTGTCCAAAGGAAGTAAGGCTGCCCAAGAACAATGTGTTACAGTACTTTGATGTGTCCTGGTCATATTCAGGCCACTAGAGATTGCTTCTCATCTAAATGTCTTCCTTTGTTATTTCATTTAAGATCAAGGATGATACATTTCTCAACACAATTACTGTGTGAAAGCTTTTAGTTTAAAGGAAAAAGAAACTTGTGAGCTCCTCTCAGCAGGGTCAGTGTCATCTTTAGTCTCTCTAAAACACTTAACCCAACAGGGCTCAAGGGATGCACTTCCTGATCTTGAAACAGGAGTCGATAGTCCTCACCCTGATTGCAACTTTTTTTGGCTCTGCTGAAGTGGAAAAATGTGGCTCCCTTATTCTGGATCTTTGTACTCAAAGGATGAGTAATTTTGCACTGTCTGTCCACTATGTGTCCATACACCGTCCATCTATTCTGGTGGTGAGTGTTTAGAGAAAAGTATTACATGTTAATACATGGCTAACACAGGGGAGATTGATTTTGTCAAAAACTCATGTAGGTTGATAATATGATAATTTCTGTTCATGCCGACCATAGCAAGACCTGCTCCCCGAATCTTTCTGAGATGTTTGAACAACTTCCTGTGCAGTCCCCACGCTTTCCCCCATAGAAAAGTAACTCTGTGTTAGAACTTTGATTTCCATGTGAATCCAGTAACTGTTGTTTTTTCTTAATTCTGTGTTGGTGGGTATGTGTACCCATGCAAGAATCCTTGCTTTTATGTCCCCTCCCCCCAAAAAAAGAAAAAAGCAAATTAATATTTCTTGCAGAGAAAGTTTTGGTATTCATTGAATGCTTCCTTTTTCAAATTGCTAGGTAGATAAGGAAGAAATAAAGTAATCATAGAAATTAAGTTATCCTGTTTTAGAGAAAGAAGGTTAATTTTTCAGTAGTGCTAATACAAAATAAAATAAATATGTCTTTACTTCTGCTTTTTATTTGCAAAAGAGTGTAATAACATGTTTTTGCCAAAGTAAGATGATAAAACACATTGTATTCGTTCACAGTCAAAGGTGAATTAAACAATAATTATTAGTGCTTAGAAGAGGATGAAGAGGTAGCAGGGTTAGAGATGTGAAAAAATCTGGAATATTTTTTTTCTTTTTTCTACCACAGCACCTTTACTAGTTTATTGAAAGATCTAGATCACTATAGTAATTATTTGCTTATTGAAACTAAATCTTATCTGAGAGTAAGGAATGCCTTATGAATAATTTATTTAAACTTGACAGCATTCAAGAAGTACTTATGCATGCCTGTAACTTCCAAATAATACCAAATATAACTAGCATGAAAGGTGGAGCTGCACTGTGCTCTAAAATTTGTGGACACTTTAATATTTCTGAAAAAAGCAGGGGAAAAAAATTGAGATTTTACTCTAGCTGGTCTGAAACAAAATCCTTTGGATGTATTAATAAAATTTTAAAAATGTAGATCTGTTTTTATAATTTTTTTACAAAAAAACTATTGTGGTGTTCTGCAACAAAATTAATTGTTCCCTTTTTTTATGTTTAAATTGAAAATTATATAAGAAATAAACTGTATTTATTAATATTCATATATGCACACCTATGCTTGAAAGTAACTTTAAATTTGTATGAATGTATGTGAGCTAGTTTGGGCTAAGTTTATACTCTTTATAGTCTAAGTATAGTCTATAGTGTGTTCCTAAATTATATAGTGAAAACCGTTTACAGTTTAGCCACATAAGCAGTTGTGCAAAAATAATGCAGTGGGCAAGTCAGGGCATCAAAATGAGAGCAGAAACTGTGAGACAAGATGGACTGAAAAAAAAACCAAACCCATGGAAACAGAAAAGGACATTTGGAACCATAACAAGAGCTCAGAGATTCACCAGTTATGCAGAAAGAAAAGTGTCCCAGGTGTCTTAACCAGTCCTTCTTAGCAACCAACAGAAACTGAATTCCACAGTTTTTTGTATAGGGGTGGAAAAGCTTACTGGGCAGTTGCTAGATCTCCTGGATATTTACTAATTTCAAACGTCAGAAGGACCTTGGATTTTTTTAGTGCTTTGATAATCACTTTGATAACTTCTGAGACTGACTGATGACTCTTGGAAGTGTGCTTAGCTCAGTATTGGCCAAAGGTGAAGGGGTTTTAAAGGAATACAAAGCAATGCTGAAGAAAGGACACAGTGGCAGAGCAGAAGTCAGGAATAGGAAAGCAGAACATAACTGTCCCTGGTTTAGCCTAGTCTGAATTAAAAGAATCAAGCAGAGAGCTTGACTGTTGGGACGACACAATACTAAGCCTCATGAGGGAATGACTTATGGATTCTGGCATCCAAAGAACTAGAGTCTGAGTTTCTGATGTGACTAGTTCCCACAAAGCAGTGGGGGGGGTAAAACTAAAGCATAACCAAAGGCCTTTCAGCGCACGTTAATGATTCTCATAGCAAGATACTGGGTTCATTTCTCTCTTACTAAACCTGCAAACCTTATTTTTAGTTTGTTTCGTTGTTGTTTTGTGGGTTTCTTTTTTTTTTTTTTTAAGGAAAGTGAAGAGGAGTTGCCGACCTCTCTATTTTCTTCAGTGTCTTTTCTCAGGTCCTTGTTTGCTGGTCTGTTTTCCAAGGTTACCACACTCTCTGACCCTTTTTTGAAGGGAACTTATTTCATGCCTTTGTCTGATAGGTGTCTCATGCTATAAAAGCTAAGAGAATGTGGCAATTAACATCACCTTGTGCCATTTCTGCTCCTTGTCACATAAAAGAAAAGCAGTCACAGTGTCTGTGCAGTCCACCATCCACACCAAGACTGTATCTAACCTGGAAATCTCCTGAGTTGCTTTATCAACCTTGTCTATGGGAACATCTTCGCTTTTGCTTTTTCCTGCTTCTTGTTTGAGTATAGGTAGCATCAGATATTGTCCCATCTTCCTATTCATTTCCAGGTGGGAAGCAACTGTTTGATAATGGAAAAATGGGACCTTTTTCTAGATATTTTTCTAAATGGAACACTATTACTGCTTTTTTTTCCAGTGGTTTCAAGACATAACCCTTTCACTTTAACCCTGGTGTTTCAAGGAGTTTTAAGTACATGCACTCAAAGAAACACAGGAATTTAAAACAAGTGTTCTGCTTTATCATGACCTTTCATCTCAACTACAAGATCCTTTCTTTCAAAGTGAGTTGAAAAATGTACTGTTAAAAACTGCATTTTCCAACCTATCTTCATTCTTAAGGATAACGGTGAAAAAAATGTACTACTGGTATGTGAGAGTATCACCTCCTTGAGGTGCCCAAAACAACAAGCTTGCAAAAGGCTTAATCACGTGTATGTGACATGGTCTTCATGATGACGAAAACCTTGCACTCTAGCCCACATCGGTGCCTAATTTACACAGAGTGCCTCATGTAATGTAGGCGCAATCAGAGAGCTGGAGTGGTTTGTCGATGCTTCCCTTTGCTTGCTTTAGGGCTGTATCCAATTGCTATCATCAAGGGTAGCCACACGCTTAAATGAAAATATAAAAAGTGATTTGTAGTGATTTCTCACACGGATATGTGGTATGTTTTTTGCTCTGTTTGACGTAGCTTCCTGCATGTAAAGACCCTAACTGAAGTGAAGTCAGAAAAACTATAAATATATTGCTAGGTCAGTCTGGTTTTACATATGGAAAAGCACTCCATCATACTGTGTTTTGGTTTGGTTATTTTCCCCCTTGAAGCAGCTGAACACTATTCTAGTTTCCTACAGATTTTTATCCTATGCCTGTGCCCTCTCTTCCCTGTGGCCTTCATCCCCCCTAACATATCCATTCCCGTACTGTGCTCCCTGCCCACCTATCACCCTAATGCTACATCAGCAGAATGGTAGATATCACTACATATGTCCTTCTTGGATGACCACCTGGCAAGTATAACGAATTAAAAGAAATAATCTCTCAGTTAAGACTATGTTTGAATCCCTCTGCTTTACTTTAATAAGTGTCCCTTATTAAACTTGAGTTCTATAAAGGTATTTAGGTGTAGTGCTGAAACCTCTCACCCTCTGACAAGTGTGATCAGCAGTGGTAAGCTTGTTTTGAGGTTGTTGGGAGGCACTAAAAGGAGGGCAGGAAAACAAGCAGAAAGAGTGATTTACACTTTAGTGTGTTTATCAGTGTGTGGTGGTGTTTATGTGTATAGTGTAAGTCAGGATGCTGAACGTACACATCTGTCTTATAGCAAATGTCTCTGATCATTTTCTGAGCAGGGGCATTTTCTTTCTCAGTGGAACTGACCAGATGAAGAATAAATTTTGTGTAAAATCCTTTATACATGCTCTGAGAGATCTTTTAATGGTGCATCAAATGGTCAATAATTGCAGTCACATGAGGTTCAAATGCTTGAGCAGAGAGGACGCTAGAAATAAATAACACAAGTGGACCGGTAAGGAGTAAGGCCTTTTCCCCAGTAAATTACCAAGTTAAATTTAGCTGCTCCTAATGCCCAAATGAGTTTTCTCATGAGCTATTTCTATGTTCTTACATTATTACAACCTTCTCTAAAATACTGTTTGTGGGATTTTATGTAGCCCATTAAATTTATTAAATTATTGTTGTGTTACTTCCTAATACCAAAATGTCTTATTAGAGGTGATAGCAGATTAAGGCTAAATGATGATTTCTTTTGGCAAGTGGCAACGTTCTCTTTTATGAATTGTAATATAGCTGGGTTGTTAATTTAGTTTCCAGATTATGTCTCATATGTATAAAACTTGACTACTACCCTTAATACTTCCATAGTTTTGCAACATTTTTTTTTTTAATTTATGTGTAAAATAATACATGAAAAGGGAAAAGAATGCAAGTAATCAAAATGGGGGTGTTTCTAAAATACAGTTTATTTAAAATAAAATAAATGTTTCCTTATAAAATAATTTTTATTGAAGGATGAAAATGTAAAATAAGCAAAGGTAGAACTGGAAGGTTTTTTGGCTAGTTGGTTTCAATTTTTTTTTTAATAGGAGATAAAATTAAAATTAAAGTATTTTAATGTGATAACAACTTTTCTTGGTCAGTGGGTCATAGTCAAATGCCATTTTCCTGGAATTCTCTACCAAGCCATAGAAAAATCCTTCCCATCATGTTCAGACATAGATAAAGTAAGACTAAAAAAGCTTACAGCTATAATAAGAACTTGTATGCAAAGTAATTGGGTTTCATCCTACAGTCTCTAGGCTGTGCCTTCCCTTTAAATGGATGCAGAAAGTAAATGTATGGCTGAAATACAGCTGCAGTAGAAAAGGCACTCTCCTCATTATTTTGTGGAATGCAAGAAGCTAAACAGTCATTTTATGCAGTAAAGACAATGGCAGAAAAAGTTAAAATTGCTGGAGTGCAACTATGCCCAGAGTCTATAAACCAGTGCACTTCCTCTTAAAAAGAAGGTCTTAACAGTCACTGTGGTTTAGCTATCTTTTTATAAAGTACTAAAACACTTACATGCCAATGGAATAAATCCATCTGGCTTTTTACTATATATATATGCATCTATGTTTATGTGTAAGTATATATAAATATACTCTTTTTTTCATATATATAGTCCTAATTTCCTAGAAATAAGCTTTCAACCACATCCAAAAGCCTTAGAAACTTGGGGGTATTTTGATGCAAGGAAAAATAGGAACAGTTACAGCATAAAAATACTTGAAGTATGAGGTAAGCAAGGGTGCATATTCAGAAACCCAAGATACTTTGAGAAATGTATATTCTTAACTATGGCATGGATGATGCACCATTCAGCACTCACTGTGCTGTGATTCCGTACCCAAGTTTCCCTTTCCTAGATTAATGAAAAAACTCTCCTTTTAAGTACAGGAGGTTAATTTCATCACTTGAGATCTACTCTTGACTGAATCAGTGTAACTAACAACTTCTTGCACTAGACATCAGTCTGCAAGCAAGTAACCAAAAATAATCTTGTGTGACACTGCAGCATTTCTGAAAACCATTAGCAAACACTAAGTATAAATTACAGAAGAGTTGGAAGGAAAAGTGCACCAAATGCAGTCAAGTGTTTTCAGAGACCTTGCTGAAAGTATTCCTCTGTTTAAAAGTTACAGCACTCAGAAGCAGTTATGAATTACAAACAAGAATTAATCAAACACTAGAAAGACCAAGTCAAACTTCTGAACCAAAAAATCGGGTAAATAAGGGAAAAGTAGTAGAAATTGAATTGTTAGTATAAAAAATAGTGGACTTTCTACAAGGAAGATAGCCATTAGAGAAAACTGTTAAGCTGGTCAAGAGTGAATGTGATGTTATGGGGCTTAAAGCCAATGACTTAAAAAGTGTAAATGTCAAAGAATTTTCTTCTGGTTTCCTACTGCAAAAAATGAAACATGAGAAAAAGATGACAGTGTTAGGGAAAAGCTGAAATCCTTGAAGAATAATTTAATGTATTTCCATGTTTGTCCTTAGAAGTATGGACAAAAGGTAGTTGTTAATGTGTTTGATGAGGGAACAAAAATCATGTGAAAATACTTGTGCTTCATGAGAATAGTATGAAGTCTTACAAATACTGTTGCTATTTGACTGGTTTTGAAGGTTAAAGCACCATCTCTAAATCCCAACGCTTCTCTAAATGTCCATTAATTATCAATTATTCAGCAGTTATTATGGATTAGCTTATTTCATGCTGTGAGATATCCCTCATGTGTGGCAGAATGCCCTGAAGTCAGCACTGTGCTCCGTTAGCTTACTTTGCACCATTTTTGGACAAGAACAGAGTGTGCCTGGTTCAGTAGAGGCTGCCTGGTTGATGGTTTGCAGCCATGTCATCTGGGACAGATATTTGTCAGATATTCTAAGCAGGCTCAAACAAACACAAAAAAGTTTAAGCTAAATGTTTTTTTTTCTAATTTGAACTATTTAAGGAATCAGTGGGATATTCTGTAACATCTTGCTGATGTAGAAGGAAATTTTGTATGATCTCTATCACCAGTAACAGTCCTGTGGGGCTGCACACTTGAATTGTATATCTTAAAAGTTTTCCCACCTCCAAAATACTTATGAATTTTAGGGTATTTAGGTCTCACATGAACCAGATTGCTCATTTGTGCAAGGTAGAAGATCACCTTTTAAAATCCACTGGTTCTGTTCCCTAGAGGGCAGTAAATTTAAGGTTGGTTAACTAATAGATATTCTATGTGATTCAACTTCCCCTGCTTCAAGTTCTGCTACACCTTTTGTTGTAGTTACATTTAATTGCTGTCTCCTTGCTTGGTTCTTGTTTTAGGAATGAGAAACAATACTGCTACATGCCAGATGGTATTCAAATAGTTCATGAGGCATGTTGGGATTATGAAAGTTGAAATAGTACATGCACATATAAAATTATCTCTGTGTACATTTTTAATGAGAGTATTAAACAGTCATCTGGGTGGAGTAGATATGTCTTCTCTTACAATGGTATTAAAAATGATCAGATGTCACAAAGAGCTGAAAAATGAACTTTTTCCCCTCAACCTGAGCACTCTGTTTGGAGTAGAAGGAAATCAAACACTATCTTCTAGTTAAACTGTACACTTTTCATAAATAATTTAGCACTGGAGACATAACTTCAATCTATAAAACATGGTTGAGAAAATAGCAAAGACTAGAAGAGACAGACAGTAGTTAGAGAAAAGTCAATCAGTTTGGAATAGACTGAGCAGTAGCTTGCAATATTAGACAGCCTGTGACCTTTCAATATCTTTTGCTTGTTATGCCTTATACACTTAGAAGGAATTGTCATCATTTCTTATGACATAAAGTATACTATACAGAAATTGATTAGGATTTTATGCTTTTTTAAAAGTCTTTAAAATAAACATGGAAACACTTTTTGCTCTAAGTTCAGAGTGCTACTTACTTGTGTGCTTTTTTGAGTTATTAAGTAGTGCTGCTAAATCACATGCCTATAAAAGCTGGAGAAGAGCAGAAGTTAATAACATAATGAGAAATAGCTTTGATTATTTGAATTTTTGTTATAGATCCTCAAGGCAAGGATGGTGTAGCATCATTTTCTTTTTTATTACTCTAGCAAAAATGAAAAAAGCTGAAGTTGAAATTTTAATGCCTAAGAAAGTAATTATAAATTCTGATAGATGATACATCACACAATAGTAAGTTTTGAGCAGTTTAATAGGATAGTTCAGGAGTCCCTTTTTCACTTGTCAAAGGTTATATGTATCAATGAAGCTCCAGCTAGATCTCGTGATTGTAAAACAATTACTAGGCATATACTGAGTTGATGACTTTCACAAAAATACATTTTTGGTGTATAAAGGAGTGGAACTGAGAAAAGCATAAATCTATCCTTCTAAAAATGTCTATAGTTGGATATGACTATATAGTAGATTAATAATGAGATATAAGTAATATATATAAAGCTGCTTGACTAGTTCATTGATAATAAACAGAATATAATATGATAGTTCTTTTTAGTGAAGATTCATCTTCAAAAATTAATCCCCTGCAGTAACTATGTCAGAAGACTTAGTAGGAAAATGAAAGAGTGACCTAGACAAATCAAGAGACTATTACTTTTTTTTTTTTGATTAGTCTTCGCAATCAGTGAAGGCAAATTTCACAGAGCATTTTAGGATGCCTTTTGCCTTTGCCTGAATTCTTCCTGGTACTAAGATAGAAACAAACTGATATTACTTGTGGCTGTTTCATTTTCTGTTGTGTATCTATGGACAAAGAGGAAAACATAACAGAAACTATAGTATTATAAAATATTAATGATACACACAGGGTCCCTCCATCTTACTAACCAGAAAAATGTAAGTATGAAATATGTGTGGGACTCCACATTTTAGAAGCACTAGAAAAAAATGCATAGAATGGGTGACAAAACACACATGTAGTTTATGATATAGAAATCTTGACCAAGCATAATCAAGCTTTTTGCTTCTGTACTTGGTATGATTGAGTAAAAATGGAGGAAAATAACTTCATTTTTAAATTTATAGACAATTCCATGAAATTCATCTGTCAGGGTCTGCAACATTAAAAATGTTATTTCCTTTTTGTCAAGTTTTCAATTCAGTATTCAGGCAACCATAAAATGTCTGATCTTCAAAAACAAAGTAGCTAGAAATTCCCCATTACTTTTATACATTTTTTTTCTTTTCTAAATACCAGGCTTTCTGGATTTTTTATGGAATTTAGTACATATATGTGGATGTACAACCACTGTGATTGCATGCTATACAGGGGGACATGGATTTAAGTAGGAAATATGGCCTCCTATTACAGAAATTTCAAATCTTCTTTATGTCCAGTGGTTTACTTTAGCCAAGAGACTTGGAAAATATTATAGCAAAGAAGTAAGTATTATTCCTTAAATCTAATGTACTGAAACATGCTAAAATTACTTCACATCATACTGCCTGGAGTGGTTTTGAAACTTGTTCAAGTGTTAAATCTCTCCTTGGAAAAAAGCTTAAATAGCTAAGGAGAAGAGGTTTTTATTTTCCTTTGTAAAACTGCTGTTGTCCACTCATGTACTGAAGTACCTTGTAATGCATAGTGTAGTCTGGAACTGAAAATACACTTGGGAACTGGAAATACACCTGGGAAACTGAAAACCCAGGTGCTATCTGCTCTTACAGATTTGTGTGAAAAAAAATCTGTCTCTGACGAGAAAATGTCAGCTGCGAGTAGAGTAGAAATTACAGTAATTAATATCTTCTCCATTCAAAGAACCAGATCTATGAGAGGAAGCAAAATTTTGAGTAGGAAAGTAATACAAAAAATAAGAGCTTAGGAATGTAAAGTTCTGCTAAAACATTCTCTATTATAGTCTAAGGCATATAAAAATTCAAGTTGTGCCTGTGTGTGTATGAAAGACTTCTAAATAATAGAAGTGCATTTTCTATAGCTCTTTAATTGAAAATGTTAATTCTTACTTATGTCAGTACAGCTTCAATTCATATTCATTAAGGGCTTGCTTTCTGCTCATTCCTACTTATTCCCATTGATATTACAGCAGTTTTCTCATCCACAGCATTTGTCCTTGTTTGACAGCTTTCCTGCCTACTGTTGGTGGCTTTTTCTTCTTCCCTACCTGCAGATGTCATCCCATTGACTACAGTCTCCTTGTTAATAATTCTCTGAGACATCTCCTTTTTACCTTCCTTTACCTTCAGCCATACATGTCGCCTTCAGCAGCAGCCTCTCTTCATTTCCCAATAATTGCACCCTCTTTGCATTTTTCTCAAGAGCCCTTTCATTAATGGCTGTAGACACCCCTTCTCAGCTTCATGTTCTGCTGTTAAGGGTGCAAAGAAAATGATCCTCTGGGAAAAGAGTATGTCTAGGCTGCTCCTGAGCCCTGATGATCAGTATACAGATGCACATATATATATTTTTATATGAATGATTTTCTGCTTTGCTTAGAGATCTACTTCACTCATCTGACCTCTTTGACACAGAAAGTGTTCACTCTAATTAAACTGTGATACAACTACTGAGATCACCTTCCATATTTGCTGATGCAGAAACCCTAGTTTTCAGTGTGAATCCTCTTTCTGGTTTCCAATATTTGATTTAAATTTCTTGGGTTTTTTGCAAAGTTTTGCCTTTTTTATTTATCTGCCCTTCTGCTCTATTTCATGCTGCTCTCTGCACAACCTACCTAGGACTTTTAAAGATAAGGAAATCCACCTAGAGTGGTCTTCTTATCATTAGGCAACTTGCAACAAATAATAGTGAAAACATCCTTCCAAATTATTATTTCTGTTAGATTTTCCAGTGTCTGCTTACGTCAGCAGCAGTTCATCCTTGGTCCAAACTGACAAGTGGATTTTTTTGTGAACAAAAGCTCTATCCATAGGCAAAGGTTCATAAGGAAAAAATAATTCTACTACCAATAATAATCATTTGCCATTGATATATACATGGATATTTTGAATATGAGGAATTCTTACAAAGTAGAGTAGGAAATCTACTCTGTTTTTATGTGCATGCATTGCCTCACAGACCACAGAAGACGTGCTCCTCACTGAAGAGAACTGTGTTTTAGTTGAAATTACTTTAAAGAGAATTATTTTTCCCGGATTTAGACTAGAAGAATTGTAAATATTGTTCAAATTAAATCATGCTAATCACAAGAAAAATATGTAGTTTTGTCTTCTAGTGCATCAGACATTATTATCCAAGAAAAACCAAGTCTTTTTCAGGCACCAAGTTTACACTCTTTGTCTCACTTTTTGAATAGAGATCACTTCTGGGAAACAGTTCCTAGTGCATCAAACTGCTGAAGTAGGTGTTTGCACATGAATTAAACATCAAGCAACCTGGTATTTGACAGCTGTTCTGTTTAATTTTCTGTAACTGTGATCGAAGCTATAGCTAGCAGTCTGACAGAAATAAATTTCCTAGTTTGTTGAGGCATTCTGACACAATCTGGTCAAAAAACTTGTTGAAATTCACCAAAGTGAGATTATATATTATTTTAAAATTTATTTATCAGTTAAAAAAAGTCCCAAAACCTGAAACAAAACCCAATCATATAGGCATAGGAAAGGGATCTACCAGAGACCTCTTAGATAGTTATATCTGTTTGTGTTATGTTTTTTGTAGCAGCTACATTTGTGTAAGAGCTTAGAAAAATAAAGGCTCTGCCTCTGAGTTACATTTCCTAGCATTTCTAACTGTTTGAAGTTTATGTCATAATTTCCTCCCTGATGCTGGTCAGAAACCTCTTCCCAACTTCTCTCCTCATGCTAGTCATGGGTACTTGATAACCACTGCAATTTTTATCACATCTTTGTCTTTTTCTTGCCAGTGTTTACTTTATTCAATGATTTTAGAAACAATAGTCATAAGGTATTTTCTTTTTTGCTTTGTGTCCTGTATACCAAGTACATCTGTGGTTCTCTAATAAGACAGACTTCGTGTTTCCCTGTTTCATTTGAGTGTATTTTCTATATACCCCTTCCATGTTTTAAGGCTATAAACATGGATTGTGTATACAACAAACAGGGAAATTTTCTAATCCTCATAAAATAAGGTTAATATTTACTTATTTCTGATGGAGAAAAAAGAATTTGAGACATATGAAGTTGAGATATATGACGATCAAGTTTATCTTTCCTATTGCAATATAGCAGGGACTCAAAAGTTTGTGCCTGTACTGCAGAGAACAGAAGAACAATTTAAGCATGGCCATAATTAATCAGATGAAAGATCCTTCTATTGTGTCTCCCACATTGTTCATAAGGAAGTGCCTGGGGAAAAATAAAATTGGAGGGAATATGTATAATGCTTCCATGTAAAACACTTCTGTCTTCTAATTAGTTTCAGCTGAAAGACTTCTTGAGTCACATGTGGTATTGTGTACTTAGCAACCCTCAGTGGATCCTTTCCTATTGCTTTTGCAGCTTTCATTCTTAGACAAACACATAGGCCTATAGTACGTATGACTGTGGTAATAAATATTACAAATTGCTGCCCCTTTGCTGAGTTTCTTCTCATTTTGAATGTGTTGAACTTACCTTCATTTGATGCCTAGTATACCTTTAGACAGAAAGAAACTGTGAAAAGTTGATCCCTCCTGCATTCTCTCCAACTTCCTTGTGATTTTGTAGACCTTCTTCATATTCCAATGAAGTGATTTATTTTCCAGATCAAAAATTTACAGATTATTCAGTTGTTCTTCATACAAAAATTTCGGATCCTTTTTTATATCCTTTTTGAGATGAGGTTCTGAACCTCCATGTTATGTTCAAACTGTAGATTAACCACTGTTTACAGTGGCATAACTCTTTTTTCTGTACTCCTGTACTAGCATTTAATTTACTTTTTAACTGCTACTGAGCATTGAAATGACTGTTTCATGGAACTATTTATTATAGTCTTAAGGTCTCTCTTCTGAATAGTAATGGTTAGCTCAGAGCTCATCATTTTTATGTGAAATTAGGATATTCTTTTCCCCATGTGACACTTTACATTTATCTACACTTAATTTCAGTCATTCAGGTTCGTAAGACATGTTCTGCTGCAGTTCTTCACAATGCTCTCTCATCCTTACCACTCACTCTAAATAATTTAGTACCATCAGCAAACTTTCTTGTCTCTCTGCTCACCCTCTTTCCCATACAGCTTGTGAGCGTGCTGAACATTACAGGTATCAGAACAACTCCACTGCAGATTTCCACCGTTAGAATTCAACATTGTCTAATGCTTCTCTTTTAACCATTTAAGGGCTTTCTGTGCACTATAAGGCTGCATCGCCTAAAAAGCCTTTGGTGAGGAATATTTTCCATAGCCTTATGGAAAGCTTAGTTGATTACATTAACCAAATCACCTTTATCCACATGCATATTTGCTCTTTCTATGGACTTCAGTGGGCTGGTAATTAAGGATTATTTTGTAAAAGCCAAGCTTGTTCTTCTCAAGTAGATCATAATTACTTGTGTGTCTGCAGTAATTTCCTTATTCTAGTGTATAAGACTTTGTCTAACATTATGACAACCTTACAGATCTGTTTTTGTCCCTTGCTCTCTGATGGATGCTTTTTAAAAATTGACACCCTCCGATGTTGAGGCTGAAAAGAAGTTTCAGGTGAGAATTCATATTCACCATAGTTAATAATTCAGCTGTTTCATCCCTGAGTTGCTTTAGAGCCCATGGCTGAATACTGACTGGCCTTTGTGGTTTGTTTTCATTCTGACTATTTGTTCTGAAAGTGCTTCAAACTGAATCCTTGACAAAACCCCTTAGAAAGAAGAAGTTCACAAGGGACATCACCCCAGTTTCATCCAGAGAGTGCAAAGAATGCATTTCACTTTTCTGCCATTATTTTCCTTTTATATTCTGTTTATATATCTGTTAGTATTTCAAAGTGTCTAGAACTTTGTGTTCTTTTGACATGTTTGAAGAAAGATTTATTACTCATTTTGTTTTGGTATCTGATAATACAGTCCATAGACCTCACTTACCCATTTTTGCCCCAAATAATAGAAGAAATTGTCCTTTGGTTCCTAGGTGAGGTCCTTTGGCTTTGCACTATTTAGCTGTCTCTTAAGCTTTAGTGCATTGTTCATGTTTGATAGTTTTTCCTTGACCTTGGCAGAAACTTCAAACTTTGTGTCACCTGTGCATTCATTATCACATGCCTTACTTTCTCGGTCCAAGTTATTAATGAAATAATGCAAACTCCAAGAAAACCTCAACCAAAGAATTCTCTTCTCTTAGTTCACTTATCACATTCTCTTGGCTCATTTCCAAAGCTTACACTATTTGCCATCTTGTCTATCTCAATTTCTAATCTCCCATGAGTGAATAACAAACAGTACATTGCCTATATCCCATCTCTGTTACCTAAAAGCAACAACAAAAAAAAAACAAACCCGAAAAACTTTCTTGTGGAAGAGATATCAGATGGGTTAGTTTAGCTCTGTCATTGACAGATTTTATTGTTTCCCAGAGATTTATATATCTTTCCTTGCTCTTTGCTTCAAAATTTGGTGTTCGGAGTCTGTAGTTTTTTAGGGAGCTATTTTGCCTTTCTTGAACTTGACAAATATGTAGCTTATTTTCAAATACTTGTCATTCCCCATGTCTTTGTTCCTTACTCCCTATTGTCCAAACTTGAAAGATTCATAAATCCTGGCAAAAGGATTTACCATTCTATGTGTAATTTTCTCCATTCTGCTTTGGATAAACATTATTTTTTCTTCTTAGTTGTGTCAGACATTGTGTCTACAGGTTTTGTTTCTGATGTGATCATTTTCATTTTGAAACTTCTTTTTTATTACTTATTTTGCTTTTGCAGCCTACATCCATTTTTGTCTTCCTTAAGGAAAAAAAGCCCACCTGAGTATTAATTTCCCAACACCAATATCTCTACTAAATTATCACAGCATAGTAGTCTTTTATGTTGTCTCATAACTTCTGTCATGTGGCAAGATGATCTTTCTGTTTAGTACTTTTTGCCCAATCCACCAGTAATATTCACTCTCTACTACCTGAAACTTTATTTTCTAATCACCCTCTCTTTTCAGACTGTAAGTTAATAAGAGGTTCTACTTGGGGGGGATCTATGCTGAAAGAGAGAATATCACATCATGTATGTTGATCATGACATGTCCTCTGTATCTAAATTTTTCTGTGCTCAATTATCATCACCTCTGCTGCTTAAGGAGAAGATGTTTTGGCCTTTATTGAAGCATAAGCAAGGGATACAGGATTGTACAGATTTTCACTAACAGGGGAACTTTTTATTAATGTTAGGATCGTATCTATTTGGAAAAATACTTATGAATTCCTTTTAGAAGTTCACACCAAAAAATTGAATTTTTGTTTTGTTTTGTTTTGTTTTTAAAAACTCATCTCTGTCTAATAATTATATTAAAGGATTTTTTGAAACATGCTATTTCTTCACTATAAAAACTTAATCAAATTCTGGATGGCATTCTAGAAGGCTCTGCTGATAAAAAGAACTGCTCTGCAATCTGGAAATGTCTTATCCTATTGAGCAGGCAGTACTTAAAGTTTCTGTTGTTCCTAAAACATGAAATCAACTTGAAATAAACTAGAGACTTAATCAGACCCAGCAAATACCCAATGCAACCACTAATTTTCAGACTTCTGCTGTTCCCAGGCCTTTGTCAACAGTTGACAGAAATGTGCATGTATTTGCTGGTTCTGTAATTGCAAATTATTTTTTTTTTCTGTTCTTTCTTCTTCCCTACCCCACTATGTTCTTTTCCCTATTTTAAACTTTTGAGAGCTCAATACTATTATCACATTACTTAGTGTTTGGCTCTGTCTACAAAACTTTGTTCATTTATGACTTTTATGGCCTTTAAGATGCATCAGTACACTTAAAGTCTGAGAAGATATATTTACTTTAAATTCATAATTTAGGTAGAAGCATAAACAGTTTAGAAGTCTTGTAGATGTCTGAATTGATAAAATTTCCCCTGAATAGAAATGCAGTGCCTCACTTGGGCCTACAATGGGTCAGGTCACTTGCTCAAATATTTCAAATATTATGTCAAGATGTATCTGACAAAGGCAAGTGCATAGTTTCAGCTCCCCACAACAATTTTCCAGCATAGCCCTAAGGGTTTAATGCTATTTTCAGGAGTACAGCATTGCATAGCTGTGATTAGAACCAACTTCCTGTATATTCTCATCATTTACTGCTGTAGTTCTTTTTCCCTTAACACAAAAAAAAAAACCGTGAGAAGTCAGCCCTCAGCATTCTAACTTACAGAGGATATGCAAACAAAGCAGAGCTGACTTACTTATTGACCTGCTGGAGCAAAAGATAAGGTACTCAGTATTCTTGCTGAGAAAAGTTCTAAAATCCTTCCTCTTAGGAGGACCTCTCACGAGCAAGCAAATCACCTTCCTAAACACAGGCAGTGACCTAGATGTCTAGGTATTCAGCTGAGATGCACTGGGGTTATTTGGAAGTAGACGTGAAAACCTGAGATACAGCTGTAAAATATAAATGAACATTTAGAAAATTTTCTTTGTATTCTTACACTGACACCTAATTTAGGTATATTTTATAATCTTTTATCCTGTATGAAAGAGCAATATGAAGTTGCACTGTTTTAAAAGTAGGTTTAGTTAGCTATGGATTAAATGAGGAATAATTAAAGCCTGGTATGTAGTGGTTTTAGATTTTTTAAATATAGAACTCCAGTAACAGTCTTAAAAACAAACAACCTCATTATGTATTATTTTTATTAATTTTGGGCATGCAATTTTTTCATTTTTCTGTTTACAGTACCACTCCAAAGATCCAGGTTAACACTTCAAGGATTTTTTGCTAGATTTTGGAACCATGGTTTGATGGCAAAGTGATTTCAGCCAATTATTTCACTAAATTATTAAGTCTAAACATAATGATGAATTTGTTGGCCCAGAAAAATTACTCCAGCATGAGTGCAGTCTAATAGGATTTTGGTATTTTTTGTTGCCAAGCGTTAGACTTCTGTCAAAACTGATCCCAAAAGCAAATTCTCTGATCTCTATAACTGAAGAAATATATATGAATTTGCATATGAACCTTCTAATCTGTGTGTTTCTATGGCAGAGAATACCTAGAATATATCTATTTGTGCAAGTAACTGTTACCAGAACAGGTAAAATTTTCATCTAATCTTCTTCACTGAACTAAGTTTCTGTTGCTAGAAGATAAGTAGAGAACCCTAGGGCAGGATTAATCTCATACACAGACATATGTGTTTTAGGCCCCTACTGTGAAAATCCATTTCCTGAATTTAGGCACCCAGAACCAGCTGAGACACTTCAGGCATGCTGCCTGGCCACAAGCTGCTGGTTAGTATCAGACCTCCTGTGTCACATCTACTGAGCTGGTAAGGATGTCTCGGTAGTCTAGCACGTCTGTCACTTCAATTCACCACTTAAATTAAACTCTTGAATCATAGAATTATAGACATAGATGTAGACATAGTTAAAGGGTTGGAATGGACATTAAAGATCATCCAGTTCCAATGCCCCCTGCCAGGTGCAGGGATGCCTCCCACTAGCCCAACTTGCTCAAGGCCTTATCTGGCTTTGATCACTGCCAGGGCTGGGGCATCCACAACCTCACTGGGCAACCTGTTCCACTGTCTCACCACACTCACAATAAAAAATTTCTTCTTAATAACTAACCTGAATTTCCTCTCTTTCATTTTGTACCCATTACTCCTTGTCCTATCACTACAGTTCCTGATGGAGAGCCCCTCTCCAGCTTCCCTGTATGACCCTTCAGATACTGGAAGGATGCCATGCCGTTTTCACACAGCCTTCTCTTCTCCAGGCTGAACAGCCCCAGCTTCCTCAGCCTGTCTTCACTGGGGAGGTGCTCCAGTTCTCTTATCAACTTCGTGGCCCTCCTCTGGACTTGCTCCAACAGCTCCATGTCCTTCTTGTGTTGGGGACACCAGAACTGTGCAGAGTACTCCAGGTGGGATCTTACACGAACAGAATAGAGGTGCAGAATCACCTCGTTTGACCTGCTGGCCACACTCCTTATGATGGAGCCCAGGATTTGATTGGCTTTCTGGGCTGTGAACACACACACCTGGCTCATGCCAGGTTTTTCATCACCTCTCAGCCCCAAGTCTTTCTCCTCAGGGCTGCTCTCAATCACTTCTCTGCCCAACCCATTGGTGTGTCTGGGTTTGCCCTGACCCAGGTGTAGGACTTTGCACTTTGCTTTGTTGAAGTTAATGAGGTTTGCATCAACCCATCTCTGGAGCCTGCCAAGGTCCCTCTGGATGGCATTATCCCTTCCCTCCAGCATGTCAACAGGACCACCACAGAGCTTGGTGTCATCAGCGAGTTTTCTGAGGGTGCAGTCGATCCCACTGTCCATGCCACCACCAAAAATATTAGATAATATTGGCCCCAGTACTGACCCCAGAGGGACACCATGCATTACTGGTCTTGGTGTGGACTCTTTGTGTGAGATCATCCAGCCAGTTCTTTATCCACGAGGTGGTCCATCCATCAAATTCATCTCTCTCCAATTTAGAGACAAGGGTGTAGTTCAGGACAGTATCAAACACTTGCCGTAAGTCCAGCTAGACAATGTCAGTTGCTCTGCCAGGGTCCACCAACACTGTAGACCCTGGGGGTCTTCATCCTCCCAGTTCCTGCATTTGCCTTTCTCGACTTGGGTGCTGTGGCTCGAGCACTTGCCATTGAAGACAGAGGCATAGAAGTTGTCGAGAACCCCAGCCTTTTCTTTGTCCAGGGTAGCCAGGTGTCCCATTTCCTTCCAGAGAGGGCCCACATTATCACTAGTCTTTCTCTTGCTTGCAACATATCAGTAAAAGCCTTTTCTGTTATCCTTAGTACCCCTGGCCATACTAAATTCTAACTGAGCTTTGGCTTTCCTAGCCTTGTCCCTAGCTTCCTGTACAATTTTCCTGTATTCTTCTCAGGCCCACTTGTCCTCATGTCCACTTCCTGAAAGCTTCTTTATTTGCTTTGAATTTGCACAGCAGCTCCTTGTCCATCCACAGAGGCCTCCTGGCATTTTTGCTCAGTCTCCTCCTTGTTGAGATAACTTGCTCCTGAGCTTGGAGGACGGATCCTTGAAATTCAGCCAGTATTCTTGGGCCCCTCTGCCTTCCAGGGCTCTATCCCTGACTAGGTCCTTGAAGAGGCCAAAGTCTGCTCTCCTGAAGTCCAGGGCAGTGAGCTTGCTGCATGCCCTCCTCGCTCTCCTCAGGATCATAAACTCCACCATCTCCTGGTTATTGCAACCAAGGCTACCTTGGAGCACTTCATTTCTCATCAGTTCCTTCCTCTTGGTGAGCACAAGGTCCAGTACGGCACCTTCTTTTTGGCTCCTCAATCACTTGTCTGAGGGAATTGTTGACACATTTGAGGAAGCTCTGGGATTGCTTGTGCCCTGCTGTGTTGTCCCTCCAACAGATATCAGGGTGGTTGAATTCCTCCATGGGGACCAGGGCTTATGAGTGTGAGCCCACTCCTGTCTGCCTATAGAGGGCTTCATCCACACCATCCTTCTGATTGGATGGCCTGTAACAGAGCCCCACTATAACGTCCACTGTCCCTGCCCTCCCGTTAATCTTCACCCACGAGCTCTCAGCTGGATTCTCATCCTTCACCAGGCAGAGTTCCCAACTCTCCAGCCAGTTATTGACATAGAGGGCTACACCCCCTACTTGCCTCCCTAGCCTTTCTTTCCTAAAAAGCCTAAAACCTTCCACTCCAATGGAATGTTTGATGGGTGATGACTCACTCCCTGTGTTCTGTGCCCTACCTTTGTGACCTGCCTGCACAAACATCTGTGCAAACTGCTGTCCCACACCCTTCTAATGTGCCACACTCTGTTTGCCCGCTCCGTTTGCTGCCCTCATGGTCACTTGCACTCCCTGGAACCATTTAAATGGCAATGGCTCCTGGCAATGCCCTCTCCTTGCCTGATGGGCTCCCAAGGGCTGCTGGGTCCTGAGGGGGCTTTGGGCTGCTGATCAGGTGTCCCTGAGCTTGGGATCCTCCTGCAGAGCACAGTCACCCCAAGACTGACTTCAGTTGCCACTGATGCCTCTGCTGTTGCCTCTTGACTGACTCTTGAACAGTTTTACCCCGACTCAGAGAAGTGTCTCATTTCAAGATGGCACTTAACATTTTAGCCATTTAACCTAATTCTACATAAGTGTGTGCATGATGTGAAGTATGTGATTAAGATGTGCTTGATGTTCCATAATGAATTCATACTTCTGTGTCTCATTTCTTCTATTTTCATCTGCTGTCCTTAAGATAAACCTCTGGTTGTAGATGCAGAGGCAGTGCCCCCTCCCTTGCAAAGACGCAATGCCCTGAGCCGTACTCATCAGAGTGCCTCTTCAGCATTGCAAGCTGCAACATCCCATCTTCAGGGGCTGGGTTCTGCCACTTCCTGTTTTACTCAGGCCAGACCTGTGAGGCAAGGATATACCACCCTGTCTATGCTGGCAGACCCAGGCATAGTGGCTTAATCCTATTAGTATAAACAGGATGGATTGATTGTCCAGCTGCAGCCCAGGAGGAGATTTTAACTCTTCTATGAGATGCTGTCTACTCCTTCTCAACACTTAACACTGTCTTTCCAGTGAGGCTCAAAACACAAATCGTTTCAGGACTATGGCAATCTATTGGGAGAAAGAGGCTCTTGGGGTATTTACTCACCTTCAGCCCCCTCTCTGGTTTTTATATTAGCAGTTATTTTCCTATATGTTGTTATGATAGGGAGCAGAAGTGAGATTTCCTCAAGTGTTGTAATTCCAATAATAACATCAGTACTTCAGATATACAATGTAAAGCTGTTTAAAAGCCCAGCACAGTCATCTGCTGCTTGAGATAGATAGCTTGAAAAAATAAATTCAGCAACGTCTCTAAACATGTTCTTTAATTTTTCAGTCTCTATGTTTCTTAGGGATGGAGGATGTTAATCATTTTGCATGCATCAATGCAAATGCAATTCAACTTAGTACTGACATGCAGTCTAATTGGCTTTAAAATGGAATTTTGTTTTTTGAGTGCTAATTTTCAGGTAATGACTTTCTAATTGATTTTCTTTTTATGAAGGACCATTGATTCACTCCCTTCAATGAAATTCAGTTGGTTTCCCAAGAGAATTTATGAAAAGCTGTTGAAAACAAGGATCTATCACTGCTGCTTTCTTCCCACCTTGCTTTGCTCTTCATTCTGTCTAAAGTATACTTTTTTTAATTGTTCCATGAGCAAGCTTAACAAAGCTAAACAATTGCATTGTGTATATATGTGAGTGTGAAATGGTCTCTTTAAAAAATCCCAAACATCTTTTTTCAAAGATAGATTGAATTTTTTGTTATATTCTTCTTAAAAACTAGATATTAACCATGACCTCTGATGTATTAGCATGACAGCTACTTAATATTTATGTCAGTTATTCTAAGTAATCAGTTTGGACCACACAGAGATTATCTGAACCAAAAAAGGATTGACAATTTTTAAATGGAAGTATGAACTATTGTGTTACCATACTGCTTATATCATTATGTTGCAGATGGGTTTGCATGAAGCACACTGGAGACTGCCTGAAAGATTTCTGTTTCCATACAATACAGCATTCCCAGCTAGATTATAATGCATGATGTGAGTGATAATTAGAAACCTTTTGGTGATCCTGTTTTGAACCTTGGTGTTTAAGACAGTGACATGACAATAGAATTAACTCCACAAAAAATGAATTGAAATCCATTTTAGTCTGATTTACACGTGCATTGGGGGAATGGATGAGGGAAGCTAGTGGCTTTAAAAGGAAGCCTGTAAAGGTTTTTGCAAGCCAGATCATGTTGTCATCTTGCAAGCTGTCCCAGACAAATTACTGATTTTGCTTAGTTATCTGATTATTTTAATGTTACAGAAGCACAGTCAATGTTTTCTCATCCCAGTTTGCCAGGTTCTTAAAAAGGAAAAGTTATCCATGATAGTGAACTATTCTTGGATATAGAGCAAAAGACATAATAAGATCCAGTGACTGGATGAACAAAGCAAGTAGAAATAATGCATATATTTAACACTGATATAATGTAGAAGACCTTCTGTAAGGGTGTGATAAATTTGATTTTCCATCACTTTCAGTTTTGGAATCAAGATCGGATAACTTTGTGAATGCTGCACTATAGCCCAGACTGTGAACTCATTAACTGAACTATTGCATGGGAGTTAGCACTGTGTCTACTGAACTCCAGGACAGATTATCATAATGCTGCCTTCTGGCCACCAAAGTCAATGAATCTCTGTAATTTGATTTTTTATTTTATTATTATTATTATTATTTGAGTGAGCAGGGATGTAAAAAACAGTGAATGGATTGGTTTTGTTTTTAAAGGATCAGTGCATAAATAATAACTAATTAATTCTCAACAAACACTTCCAAGAGAATTATCTCTGTCTTACAGACAGAATGAGTTTCAGAGGCATTGGGATGTCAGTCTCAGCTCACACAGTGAGTAAGCAGCAAAGCACAACTGCCAGCAGTCATTCCTGGCTGCTGTGCTTATGCTATTACAAGTATGTACAGAGTTTTATCAAATGTCTGTAAAGGCATTTCCAGCAGGTGCTTCCTGTGATCCTGTAGAGAAACAGAGTAACATTACGATTGCCTCTTTCATCTGAAGAGCTCCAAATTTGTTCTGAGCACTTGCAAGCATGTTTTCAAAATACTCTCAAGCAGTAACTAAATGAGTCTAGAAGTCAGGGAAAGGGAAAGATAGGGAGATCCTGGTTCCTCTCCTCCTTCCTAAAAATATCCACAAAGGATGTTTTTGGTTTCTCTTGCATTAGTTTTAGAGAAAGGAATATAACAGGCTAATAACAACAAGATAATGATGTCTTTACTAAAGCTGATGATGCTAGGAACAATCTGCCTTTCTGTAAAACAGCAGTGTCAGTGTAAGGTAGCTTTGGAAAAAAGAAGTATATGCAAGAAGATTCACTATGTATCTGCCAGCCTTTTCAATTTGGGCCTTTGCATAGGAACAGAACCACAACAATCCTCTCTGTGCCACAGAAAATCCTTGTCACAGGCAAGCAGAATCACGTAAGAAAAATATTGCACTTAAGTAATGAAGATCTTTGTACATCAGAATGTTCACCTTCTCCTTCTATGTGAGTAGTAAAACACATGAGGCTGTTAATAACACCAGTGTTGTTCTACTGTCACCCAACTCTTCCTTTAAGCTAGTGGCCATGGAGGCTGTCGACCCTGCTCAGTGATAGAAAAGACTGCAATGAAGTCATGCTAAACTGAAAATGTCACTGCCTCCTTGGCCAAAAATAAATAAACCAGAAATATCTGAGTCAGATAAAATTGCCAATGCTGTGTGAGGAAAAAAATGACTTGCACACAACTAGTAATCAATTGACTCTAATGTTCAGTCCCCTAAGATTTATGACTCAGCTTAAAATTAAATTTAGGAAGTTTCTGTTGAAAGAAAATTGGGTCATTACATCACTTTACTACTTGCTTAATGAATTTTAAGGAAAGAAGTGGACAGGTGATCAAAATTTTAAAATCCTTCCCTCTTCCAATTATTGTTTGCAAACTAGATTTACCTTTGGTGATTATTAAACAAGGTTTTTGATTTATGGAAGTCCTCCTATTTCAGATGCTAACCAGATATTTGAAGGCATTTCAACTAAAAGATGGCTATACAGTCACTTTCAGAGTAGTAGTTGATGTGAACCTGAACAAAACAACATCATAAAGAAAATTATAAATGCATATTATCTCTGTCAAAGGGGAAAATATAACTTCTGAAAGCATACAGTTGCAAAAGAGGTAACGGGATGAAATCAAATTATACACTTTAAAACAAAAATAGGACCTTCAGTATTTCTTATTCCATTATTGTCTCTTTTGTTAAGACATCTAACAGTTTACTAAATTCACAGGGGTTTCCGGTCAAAGATTACTTCTTACTCTGAACTTCTGATATAGATACCAGGCACTTTTTGCATGAAGTCTGAGAATGGACTTGAGCAGAAACACAAGAATTCTGCATTTCTCCCAAAATTCTTTCAGTCATGTTCATCTTAGGAGAAAAAAAAAAAAAAATTGAAGAAATCCCTGAAGGAAGAGGTATCTTCTGACAATTCAGATATTTCTTTCTACATTCCTTTGTAAAATAGTCTTGTGGCTTTTTGGTATCATTCCAAAAAGCCAAGTGGTTAAAACTGTCCTTATTTCCCTAGAAAGATAAGCAGCTATTGAATGCAAGCTGAAGGACAAGCAGGCATGTTTGAAGCTTGTCACATACTGAGATTCTGCCCTTGGGGATTTCTTAGTAATATTTCTTTTGATCAGTTTGAAAGAATTATTCGGAGGAATTGTGCTCCAAGTATTCTTCCTGAGACAAGAATTGTTTGTTTGCTTGCATGCCATTTTGCTTATGAATCTCTGCATTTAAAGCCCTTTTAACCTTATACTGAGTTTTAGAAAGGATCTACACATTTTTCATTGCTGTTTCTCATATTTACGTGTTGGTTACATTTTTTTTGCTCATGTCCAGGGTCACAGACCAGCAGGTTCTCAACCTGTGATCCTTCGTCAGGAAGATCTTGACTGAAGGTCGTGGCTTTCAGAGTATGAGCTCTGCCTAGGGTGAACTGGAGAAGAGGAAAGGAAAATGATTAGTGAGTTCTTGTACCATAGTTGACATTGGTGACTGTATCACCCTGTGGAATTAATAATTTCAGTGTATGTGAAGTATTTTAGATAAGTTACTTTTATTTTCTTTCATCTTGACATATTCAGAGAGTACTGCAGCTACAGCCAGAAACTGAAATGTGTTAGTGTTAGATGGCAATAGTGTTAATTTTACTTTTTTTTTCTTTAGTCATTTTTTTACTAAATCTTAACTTAATAATATGTGTGAACTTTGTTTATTTCATAAACATTGCAACTTGGAAGCACACAAAAACAAAACAAAAAAGATTCAAAATTATTTCAAATGCATACTTTTCATGTTTCTGTAATTTTAAATCAATTTTGTAATGTTTTAATATGATTTAAGGACGGCTGAAACATGTTTAAAGACAGCTTATTGGCTTTTTTTAATCCAGTCTTACTTCCCATTATTGGGAAGCTTATCTGAATTATGGAGAATACAAGTGCTATTTGCAATTAACTATAATCCCAGAATTAAGTAGATACTGAAAGTATACCAGAAAAACACCGGATTATTTAATTTTTGTCTTCAAAGTTTGTTTATTTTATCTCAGTATACAATATTAACTTTATCCATGAAGCAATTAATACAGAATAACCAGACGTTATTCCTCACAGATTGATTTACAATTGTATTCTTGCAACTGTTTCAGATATGCCACGTTTTGTTTCACCGTTATTTCTTGCATGCTAATTGTCTAGTCAGAATTGCAATGATCTGGAAAGCAGTCTCTGGACTCTTCTGTGAATGAAACATATGAATGAAAACTATTCATAACTGAGAAAAGTTTATCTTAAATATTGACTATCCTGATTTACTTATGACTCAAAATGAAAGACTACAAAACCAGCAAGTGCAGCAACTTTTATTTATAGTTACAAACTGCAGTCACAAATCAGTATTTTCTATCATGGGTGAAGATTGTTCTTTAGATTGATGTGTAACTAATTAAGAGCTAAAAAGCTTTATTTAGTTGCTATGTCCTTACTGAATATAGATGATTGTCAACAATATTTAAAACAGATTTTGCCTTTGTACTTTTTCCTGCAGGGTGTTTGAGTCTTATAATCTGATGCACTGAGTCAAGGGATGTGGAATGACACTGCTGAGTTTGTGCTTTCCTCTCCTAAGTGCACCCCCCTGTAACAGCCTCGACTGTTTGGGTTGCATGCAGGTAACCCAGCAGAGTAGTGGGGCTGTGTAGAAGAGGTACAGGAAGCTTTGAGACAAGAGTGGTGCACAAGGAGTAAATACTGTTCTGGAAATTACTAAAAAGCTATTTTAAAATCATCGAAGTGTGCAAAAATTTTTAAGTACATCAGTAGTAGAGAGGAAAAGAAACCAAGGACCACTCTGGGTTCCTTTGTGTTGAACTTCTCCTCAAGGTGAGAGCTCCTGTTACTGCTGAGCTGTGTGGACCAGCAGCCAGTGATCAGAGAGCTGTTGCTGTTATTATTTCAGTACCAATTGCACTTGTGCTTGGGTACTTTGGAAACAGATTCTTCCTGTCTCTCTGTCATTCTACAGAAGATGCAGCAGAAGTAATTTTTTGTGTATTAATGCATAAAATCTCACAACTCCTGTAGAGAAAAGCAGGTTTTATTCTGTCTGTACAACCATTTCACACTGGTTTTTGTATTCTTTTTCTTTTAACATGAGTCAGTCAGTGGGCAACTTTGGGAACTAAGGTGTTGATCACATTCTCTATGTTGTAGAATACGCTATTTTGTACACAGCAAAATTTGTATTTTACTGTGTAGCAGCTGAAGAGTGGCAAGCTTTTAATTTACTTCCTATCTTCCACTTTGCTTCACTGACCACAAAAGGCTCAGATTTCTAATTTAGACACCCATGTGAATACTTGACTAGATGCTTAATAAGTATTATTTTATTTTTACAATCCCATAAAATAATTTAATTTTTACTCCATATTTTATATGTGGAACTGAGACAGTGAAAGATTAAGTCAAAACTACTTAATCACTTTGTGTCTCCCTGGAACTATGCTAAGTGCCACAGAAATTTTTTTTGCGACTTACTTGTCTAGCATCACATGGGAACTGTCACAAAGAGAATCCAGCATCTGTGATGTCGGGCACGCCCTATCTGTTACCTTCGTGGAGGATGGCCCTTTTCCCATCTGGCAATCCACAGGCTTGGACACAGTGCATACTTCATTCTCTCATGCTAATAAAGGAGCTATCTTAAAGATACCAGTCTTATTCATTATGAAACCTCAAGTTGCCCCCAGAGTGGGTCTTGCAATGTCTAGGAGTTAAAATCTGTTCAGTTTATTTAAGACTAAGAGCTAGATAATGACTACTCCCCAATGTGTTAAGAAGCTTTTACTAATAATGCAGTCAGCTGATCTTAACAACAAAGATGGAGCGTTATTCAGTGGTGGGAAGGTTGTATTTTCTCAATTTAAATCAGAGCGTAAATGCTGGATGTTAAATCTTGGGAACAAATTGCCAAAGACTAGGGCAGACTTCCGTTGGCAAAATTTTCCAAATCAAGCTCATGTGGTTTTCCTTGAATTTAGAT
Organism: Edolisoma coerulescens; assembly: GCA_013397115.1. Taxonomy (NCBI): domain Eukaryota; kingdom Metazoa; phylum Chordata; class Aves; order Passeriformes; family Campephagidae; genus Edolisoma; species Edolisoma coerulescens. The sequence continues at coordinate 1,516,256 of VWZW01007479.1, forward strand.
ATGGTTAAAAATCAAAAAAACAAAACCAAAACCAAAAAAACACCACACCCTAAAACCTTAAGGTATTTCAGCCTCAGTTGTTTAGTGTATCAGGATGAATAATCACAATTTTCTCTCTGGGAATTGTATGAATCTCTGGGGAATAAATAGCAGGTAATTGTGTAAATAAATTAATATCATAATGATATTCAGGAATTCATTAAGACCCTGTAGGAAACAATAATTCTACTAGCAGTGTTGACTTTACATCCCTAATGATATTTTAATATTTTTTGTGTATAACTTAGGCTTAAAAAAATTTTAGAATGTTCCCATTTTATGTCAAGTGGAAGAAAACCTATATGGTCCAGTAAAGGGGTTGAAATTTCTTCTTCATTATTCAGGCCTGAAAATAATCTACGAGCTTTGTGAATATTTCATATTATGTTTGGTGCCTTCACCAAAAGGGAATAATGTCTTTGCCAGTGAGATATTTCACACATCTCTGGAATATTATTCAATTTCAGGACGTAGAGAAATGTGACACTGTTGGTGCCTTTGCTGTGATGCTATCTGTGATGTCCCGTAAAGTAAAATTTAACAGTATCCATACATCTGTGTCTCCTTGTTCATGAGTCTAAAGGTTAGGGAAATAGGGTTATTAAGTGGAGTTCTGGGGAAAAGAAAAACAAACAAAACCTTCCAGTCTGTACACATGTGCATTGTCAGATGTCCTACCTCAAATCTTCCAATAATACAAAGTCAACAGAGGGTTGCTGTCCAGTCCTGGAAAGAAGTCAGTTTCCCTAGCAAAATTCACAGATAATTTGGTAATATTTCTCTGCATTAAAAAAGTATGAGCAATTGTACGTAGAAGTATGAGAAAAGCAATTAATGCTTGGGTTTGGGGTATACGAGCAAGATGGAGAGGTAGTTCTTTCTTTGTTACGAATTTCGGCCTTAGGCTTCATTACTCAAAGTAAATTAAACAAAGATAATATCCTACAACAGTGTCAGAAGATAAAAGCATGTTTCACGTATATCCAGTTACTGAGTCACGTTCTGGAAGCAGTAGTTGTGAGGGTGTGGGGATCTTCGGTTTATGTTTATTTGTTTGTGTATAGCAGTTTCATTTGTTCCTTTTTTAAAAAAACTGCAAACGTCAATAAATTAAAACTCACAGATTTGATAATGAAGATCATATTTGTAATTTTTCTTTCAGGTATCTAAAATTACGCTCAGGTATCATAATTTGCTCTTCAATTCTCTGTCTTTTTAAATTTTAAAAGCATTTTCTGGGAAACATTATACAGAACTGAAATCCCTATGAGAGATCTGTGAATAGAAAATGACAGTATTCCTTAAAAATTTTTTGAAACTTACAGATTTCTTGAGGTTCTTGTTAAAATAACAAAAAATCAAAGATCTTGTAGAGGAGATTGAGTTCTTTTTAAGCAAAACAGTAGATATCAGGCTATAAAATAGCATACTTTGTTATAAAGATCAATAATATTATGTTGCTAAATCATTTAGTTTTGTTTGGGAATATGAAAGGGTAAAAGGCAGCAAATAAGCTCTTGGCTTTAGTCTTTGCATGTAATGATAATTCCATTATATTATTCATTAAATTATGATCCGCACATGGTTAGAATATGTTTTCAGAACACAAAGACAGAATCTGAACCTGAAAGTAAACTTCCTAGGAATCAATAGACATTATAAGGGTGTAATGTGAACAAAGTGATGGATCTGATTAAAAAATGCTTGGAAATGTTTTGAGTATAGAACAAAAATTGTACTTAGTTTTAGTGAATGCCTGCTAGTAGAAGTTCCTTACTTTAAGTAGTGAATGCCTGCTAGTAGAAATTCCTTACTTTGAGTATGTGAGTAGTTTTCCAGAAATTTTTGGTACTACACACATAACATAGTTTTATATGTATACATGACAGAGAAATGTGGCTGAGGGAAATATATACATAACCACTGAAATTAGAATTTACTGCTAGCACTGATACTAGAATCAAGTTCATATGAGCACAACATCATCGGCATTATAAGGGTTACTTGCTTCACTTGTTGTTAATCCTGAGCTCATAGGAGTTCTGGTCATTCCATAACCAAAAATCTCAAATATGAGATTCAGCACCTGGTGAATCATTTGAGGATTTCATCATTTGTGATAAGGGAAATACCTACTATAGCTTTTGATTATGTTCAAATACTTTTTTTTCTATTCAGATACATTTCTGTGTGAGGTGATTATGAAGGATGTTGTAGAAATGTTGTTTTGCTTTGATCATGTTTGTTTTTAGGGAAAGAGAAGAGTGTGTGAACTGTAGTGTTACTGACTGCACTGTTCAATGGAGAGAATGAAGAAATATTCCTTTGAATAGAAGATTACTGCTTCCTATCACTTATTTTTATTCCACACAGTGCCACCACATGAAATTACAGCAAAATGTCAAAACTGAGCTAAAATGGAGATAACCCACATCTGTTGCTTTCTGATGCATTAAATTTTTTCTCTTTATTTGCTATTATTCTTTCCTTCTGCAACCTACTTTCCTGTCATGTTTTTTTTATCTCTTTTTTTCCCTCATCTCCTTGAAGTTAATCTCTTAACACTCTCCTTTACCCAATCCTCTTATTCTTGCTGTTTGAGTTTGCGTGACATAGTTGGGCTGGGTGTTCATGGGTACTGAGCAAAGAAACGTTTCACCAGCAAGGAGGAATTGATGAAGTTCAGGTTTTGTCTTTTTTTTCCTTAAATGTCCATGTGGTAAAGTAGAAACATATTTTTGAAACATCTTGTCTTTTCTGAAATCTGCTGTGGATTTCAGTCAGCTTGTGCAGAACCCAGTACGTGATGCGAATTTTTCCAGGGCCCATGGATTTGAAGTGCCCTGCGTGCCAAACACCATCCCACTGCACTGCTGGCCGAGACCTTCCAGCGCCCAGCTCTGCTCCTTGATGGTCCAGAGTCCTGAGAACTCAAGTGAAAAACAGTTTCTAGATTTTCTTTTCTGTGCAGGCTGGCAGCCATAAGCAAAACTGTCAATATCTCGCTTTTGTAATCCTTCTAGTTTTCAAAAAAATTATTTGGTTTGGAATTTGGGGGATTTTCTATAAAATAAAAATTTTAGTCAGCTTTGTGCTTAACTCATCTTGGAGTCCCGAAGAAAAACTCAGTTATATTTCCTAAAGGCATAGTCTGCCTGCCTGTGGATGTTTCCTATTTCTGCCATTTATAGAGCGATAGTATAGAGTCTGGAACACAGACTCTGTAGAGTTTTCATACTGCAGTGTCAAAGCTAGAAGCATAGAAGTTTTTTCAGAAATTCAGAGACATAAATTATTCCTTCCTCTGCTAAAAAGGCAAACTATACCTATCAAGAGTATAACAGTAAGTATAAAATTAAAGTAGTGGAAAAAAAGTACTAGTAATTAAAGAAATTTATGAAAAAAATTTAGTAGTTCCTCTTAGAGGAAAAGAAATATCCTACTATTCTGTGCATTGCTCTATTTTTACATCATCCTAGAAAGAGTCTACACTGAAATAATTTTAGTACTTGTCTCTAAACAGATCATTAATTTGGATGGAGAATTCTTCACCTGAATTAACTCAGGTGAAAAATTAATTTTCCCCTTAACTGAGTTAGGTTCTCTGGTATATATATGATGATATTTTTCAGTGAAGTACAGTCTTTTTCTCTGCTTCACAGAGAGCTGAGAGATTACTAACATCTTTTTGTTTATTTGGTTGAGGATCTAACCACCATTCTTTCATCATTTTACTCTGGTTAAAGTATGAGAACTTTCACTGTTATTCACTTAATAACATTTCAGGCATTTCTGTGCCTCATTATTTCAGAGATAATTTTTTTAATGCTGAGAATTTCTTTTGAATGTTTATTGTAAAATGCATTTTCCCAAAAGGAGATTTTGTAATGTACTTTCTTTATCCATACAATCGAGTACTGTAAAACTTTGCAAGCTGTCCTATTACAGGAAACTAAAACCATTTTTGGCCAGTTTTACTTACACACTACTGTTAAACTGTATGTTAATTCATTACAATACTTACATGAATTTATAATTTAGCTCTATCATTTTTAATTATTGATCAGAATATAGTTGTTCTTTAAGTACGCAATAAAAAATTGAGTCTGAATCTTAAATTTCCATAGTTTTCCTTCCAAATTTCCCAAACCCTTGCCTTCACTTTTCTCCAGGTTTTTTAGTTATGCAAAGAGAATTATACTGAGTGTCTCTATGATGTCCCTATGTACAGTGGGGTGGCTGAAGCATATTGGTAAAGCCAAAGGGAAATTTAAAGATCACACAACAATTTTTGCTGTAACTTCTGCTGAATGATTGATTACTTATTTGTTTATTTATTTATTTTTAACTTTTTTCGTTGGCCTGTTAAAATAAGTTATCTGTCCTATAAACCTGCCCTGTTAAATTTTGAAAATTATTTGGAACTAAACAGAGTTTGCTCTTAAGGAGTGACAAAAATCTCTTTTGAAATACTTTTGAAAGCTCCATTCATGATGTTCAAAAGCACTGTTTAGAAAGGATTTGGGGACTTATTTTCTTAAATTTCTTCATTCTTATTATGTTGCTGTCCTGTGGAGCACTACCTCTGAGAAAAGCGGTTGTTGCTAATAACATTCCCAGTCTTTTCATTACAATCTGAGCTGAAATATGAAGCAGCTTACAGAAGTCAGTATCAAAGACAAGAAGAGAAATTATTTACAGAACAGAGAATTTACAGAACAGGAATTGGGCTCATGAGACAGTGTTTTACAGAGAAGTGAGCCATTCTGATCATTTTCCAAGTCTGGGTTAAAGAAAAAGCATGATATCTGGCAATAGTATTTAAGTGGTTTAATGAGATTAATAATCAGAAAAAATTGTTTAATTTATATAGGTATTTCCACCTTTTTCTGAAAAAAATAGTTTTTCAAGGAGGTTTCTTACTGTAAATTTCTATATTTTACTAATTCTTTTAGCCAGAGATTCATTCCCTTTTTAAAAAAACTCCTATTAGAGATGTGGGTCTAAATTATACTTTTAAATCTTATTGGCCAGAAAAGGAGATTTTACAGCAATTGTGCATAATTTTCAAGCTCCTGTAAATTGATTTTTCAGTCTTGCAGTAATGGATTTTGGCCTGATATTTGCATTATCCACAAAGCGTGTATTACTCTTCCCCATTTATATAAATGAAGGCTGTGTTTAAAAGATACTGTTCTACTGGAGACTAAATGGAATGTGTTTTATTAATCTGGGACTGCCTTATTCTCTATTGACTATTTTTATGCGTTCAGCAGAGGTTACTGATTCATATAGCAATAGGAGCCCTTGAAATGCCGAGTACCTGCTGGGATCAGCTCTCTTTCTGACAAAGGACTGGTAAAGCACAAGTCAGGGCACAAAGTTTGGAGAGCTACGGAAGCTAATTTTGATTTTGAGAATCCTTTTCCTCAATAATTTAATTAAATTATGTAGAAAATATCATGTCTTCCTATATTCAGCTTCCTTGGACCATAACACTTCTAGGAAATTAAAAAGAAAAGAAATAAGCCCAAACCAAAGCTACCAGCAACCGTCTGCATTTAATAGGGTTTTGATAAGGTTATGCCAAGCATCATAAAATTAAGACATTCCCAAATGGAATTTGCTCTTGAACTATGAAGTATTACCTTGCATGCTCACCAGAATATGCATTTTTAAAGGAATCAAAATTTGTATGCCTTCCATGAAGTTCTGTGATTCCTAGAACAAGATTAAGTAAACAAGCAGCTGCTTGCTCAGCAGGGTTTTTTGTCGTTGTTCAGTGTACACTTTCCTTTGTCTTCTCTTCATCTCAGAAGAGAGAACTGTTCACTTCCTTTTACCACTTGAATATATAAGTACTTCAAAGACACTAATTAATGTCTCTTACTAACTTATCTATGAAGTGAGGAGTGCCATCATCATCATTTAGCACATCAATAGCTGCAGCTCAGAAAAATTATGGCGAATGTAACTGTTAAAATGCTATAATTTTGTGAGTCCACCAAAGAAGGGATCCTGTGCATCTTCCTTACATCTACAACCACCTGGGTCTACTATGCGTGGAACAAAATAATTATTCTTCTAAGACATATTTTTTGAATAAGTAGTGTCTGAGCATGTAAATAGCTATTCCTATAACTGTAAACAAAAGACCAACTTAAATTTTATCTCTTTCAATATTTTGATGACTATACTTTGCAATAATAGTCCTTATTCTTTGGGGTTTTGTTCTGTGATTGGTATTTATTGTAGGTTTTTATATGTATTTATTTGGATGCCAACCATATAGACACTAGAACTGATTTTTTTTTCCTTCTTTCCCTTAGGCATTTCCAGGAAATACAAACTCTGACAGCGTGGTCCGGCATGATTTACAGCATCCAGTTATTGCTCGCTATGTAAGGATAGTTCCTTTGGACTGGAATGGAGAGGGCCAAATCGGGTTAAGAATTGAAGTCTATGGCTGCTCCTACTGTAAGTTTTTCCATTATTATTCTTCCACGCTGCCCCCCCGTTNGGTTAAATCCAGATCTCAAAGACTTTTACCTTAGTTACAGGATTGCTAGTTGTGTTACCCAAGGCTTCATGAAATACTTGTTGGAACTTTAATTCTGAGTTGATAGTTTGCTCCTCTCTGGAGATGCGACACTGGAATTTGCAATAGCGCTTTGAAGTTGCTCCTTTTCATCTTTGTGGTTTTTGTTGTAGAAGGCTTTGGTTATTTGTATAAGCTTGATTGGGACATTTGAGGAAGAGATCATATTCAAATAAATGTCGTGTTGGGTCTTGAAGGATAAAATGGAAACAGGACGTAGTTTATTGCCTCGTGCTAGAGACAAAATTAAAGCAATAAACAAGAATTCTATCAGAATACCTTAGATTGCCTAAATATGTGACACGTTTTTCTGAGATATTTCCTTGGGTTTTTGAATGTGACTTCAGAATTTCTTCTGAAATCTGTGCGAGCAATGGTACAAGTGCTTCTGTAGTTAAGAGCAGAACTGATAATGCTTTAAGTGAGGTTAGTTTCTAATGTCCTTCCTTCAATTCAGTCCAGCCAGTGCTTAAGACTGCAAACCTGCAAAATTGAGTTTATGATGTCCTAGTTCTATGTATTTTTTAGGCAGTATCCTGGATTTATTGATATTTTAGCTGGAAGATGTTATCTGAGATTTATCTTTTGATAACCAGAATTTAGAATAAAGTGAGGAAGACTCATTATTGACTTCATTGGGTGACATAAGATATATTGGAGCCCTTTGCTATTCTAACTAGCAAAAAAAGAAAACCTGTAATTTCAGTTGGGTTTTTTTTATTTGATTAGATAGTCAAAAGACTACACACTTTCATTCAATACCAATAGAACCATGAGGAATAGAATTTTTATATTATTTTTCTTATTTACATACAAAAAATGTTGTAAAAATATATATGGAATCACAAAGCATTTCCCAACAGCTGCAGGAACTTAGTTGAGAAATCAAATCAAATTTGCTGTGGTGTCGATGCTGTGGTATTAGTGCTGCTGTGCTGGGGGTACACATGGTTGTTAGATATATTTGCAAAAATAAAAGAGCAGAAGCTGTTACAATAAGACAAAGTGTAATGGTTTTAAACTAATAGGGAGTCAATTTAGATTAAATATAAGGAAGACATTTATTACAATGAGGATGGTAGAACACTGTAACAATTTACCCACGGAGGTGGTGGATTCTCCATCCCTGGAAACATTCAAAGTCAGGTTGGCTGGGGCTCTGAGCAACCAGATCTAGTTGAAGATGTCTCTGATCATTGCAGGGGGATTGGACTAGATGGCCTTAAAAGGTCCCTTCCAACCCACACTGTTCCATGTTTCTATGATATCTGTTACCTGAGGACCTGTGGGTTACACTAGAGTTAATTCTTACTCAAAGAGAAATTGAGCCTCTGAAGTTCTAGGTACAACTCTGATTATTCAGTACAAGGCTCTTAATAAACAAGTGTTTACCATCATAGTACTAAAGTGTTTTACATGTTATTTTAAGTATACCAAACACTACAGCATGGCTAATTTTCCAGCATAAGACATACTTTCTTCTAAGTGTACGTCCTTGCTTGTACATCAAATGCAAATTCAGGGGTTTGATACAAGAAACTAACATTTAGTTTACTGTCAAATATAACTCTCTTTAACAGAAGTAAATGTAGCAGAATCAAACAATAAACCCCATGATATTAGCTGCAATATTTGCACATAAAAATGGTAAATTTTGATGAAAAGAACAGACAAAATACTGTAGGTACGCAACAAGATTATTTTAGAGGCTTAAAGTAAATGTGAGAAAAAGTAAAACACAGCTTGCTGACAAAATTATTTTAGTTGTTTGATGAAAAGTTGCTTGCTTGCTGAACTTTAGGAGGAGAGTCGAAAGTATCCGCCATGGACACAATGTATGGAACCATAAACATGCTGATAAAAATTTGTCTTCACAGAAGAACTAAGGTGGCCCAATGTAATTTCATAATTTTACAGAGAGAGTATTACTGGTCTGTTTGTATTAGAAGTGATTTCAGTAATCATTGGAGATTTTTTAATGTAAGACTAAAAATAACGGATTCTGGTTTTATGTGAATATGGACTTTTCTTTCAACAACTCTCCTACAATGCAGTGTGATTTTTACATGGAGGAATTGGGCTGCTCCCAAAATGGTATCAGTAGAGAGCAGCAGAGCAGTTGAGAAGAAAAACTAAAAAAATCACTGTGTACAGAGAGAGGAAGGCAGCCTTTTGATATGAACACTGCAACCAGGGAGTACTGTTGACAAATTCCCACCTTGTCTTCAAATGAATTATTTGGAGCCAGGTGTAAATGCTGCACCTTTCCGTGTAGATGTGTCCTTTGGCAGAGGCCAAGTTTTTAACCTTATGATTAGAAGTGCATATATTTACATACAAATATAAGCACTGCCATTAACCAGTGTGATTTGCAGATTAATCCTGCTGTCATTTAAGGAACTACCCATTTAGATAATCACCAATTTTAAAAGCCTGATTAAAAGACAGGCTTCTAGTCAAATCTGCCCCAATTTTCAGGACTATTACCTAAATAAAAGGCTGCCCAATATATCACAATTTTAATTTTTCCTTTAGTTAATAGATCAATGTATTCTTTTATTTAGATATCTTCAGATACAAAAATTAGATTTTCTCACATTACACACAAGGTTTAGTTGGGAAGCCATACTCAGTGCCTGTAAAAACTCTTTCCTTGCACATTGCTGCAACCTGGTGATTAGCCTTTAAGAAAAATGCTTCCTCATATTGAACTGCTTATTCAAATATCAGGTGGCTAATTGCCATATTTCTGGTTCCTATTTTGTTTCTATATGCATATAAGATGCACATTTAACCTTTTTGTTCAAGGGGTGAAATCCATGTCCTTCCTTGCCCAGCAAATCAAGTTTAAAAGGAGATGTGTTTTCCAGAGAGCAATTGGAGTTCACATCTGTGCCCTGGAGAAGTCAATAGCATTACCAAATCTTCTTCTTTTACTTTTGGTTTGCTTAAAGTTTAAAATCTGTTCTATCTTTTAAATTTTATCTCTTTATTTTGTGGAGATGAGATTTGTGGGATTGTCTTCTAACAGAAGAGTTTACAGAAGTCACCAAAAAAGAATTAGGGCCTTACTCTACAACAAGAATCAGAATGAAATTTGTTTTGTTTCTTTTTCTATAGTGCAAAACTGACTATATGTTATTTTTTTTAAAAAAAGTATTAAAATTGGGTGAAGAACTTGCTTAATAATTATATTAATGGAGAAATTACATGAGCAAAATAAGCTTGAAAAATCACAACAAATAGACTATTATATAACATTAAAAACCACTTTTTAGTCAATGGGGCTTTTAACTTTTTTTTTTTTATTATGTATTTTGTAAACCATAAAGGGGAAAGGGTCTTTACACTTGCAGTGACGTCATATATCAAAAAGCAAGTCACAAAGAAGAAAGCAATATAACCAAAGTCAAAATATTCACTGAAATCAGTTCAATGAAAACTGATGGCCGAATTTTATTCACTCTTTTGGCGAGGGAGAGCAATGGCACATGACATGGATCTTCCACCATGTTCATTTTTATGAATTTTTGGGATGGGCAGCAAAGACATGGCATCTGCAGGCCATGAAAACTACAATATAGTACTTTTACTACTGATTCATGAAGATCATAACAAGCTCCTGCAGGATCATTGCCCTATGCATAGTTCCCTTAATCTCCATCCTGTGGCAGATGAATGTCCACAAAAAAAAAAGGCAATAGGCACATTATTGCATAGGCCTTGGCTATGCTTTTCAAGGTAACTGTAGGAGGCCTTCTGGGTCATGAAATCCTATGAGTGGAAAACACTCGTGATGCCTTTCTTCACAGAGGGGTTTTTGTATGAGTGTGCAGATTTTCTGGATCTAAACAGTACATCTGTATTTTTTTGATGCAATTGCACATCTGTTGGTAAGAATTTTCAAATTCCAGATGACTCACTTCTGAACTGTAGTATATACTTGAAAAAAAAACAAACCAACACTTGGAGATGGCAGAAAGCCATGAAAATACTCAACATACTCAAGGCAAATAGGTGGCAGGAATAATTATAAAGCTCCATAAATGGCTGCAAGCTGAGCTATGTACATTCACTGACCAGCTCTATTTGCTAATACTTAGGAAGCAGTGGGACTGAACAAATGTCACGTGACCTGTATTTGCAAACCTGTTCTTTTTCAGATATTAGCTCTACTATTTGTACTGTATTATGTAAAGTGTTACTGTTTCAGTTTTCTGATTGCTGACTCTTTTTTTTTGTTAGAGAGGGAGGGAACAGAAGGAAAAATAGTAACAACAGTCCTGTGGTTATTCATGAAATAATGAATACTTGTATGGTGAGCACTTACTCTACAGATAGTAAAATGATCAAAACTTTGGTCATGGAGTCATGCTACAAAGACTAAAATAGGATTTGGAGATGCTCTTAAGGGGTGAGCCAAATGAATATTTTCAAGAACTGATTAGGAAGTATTGAAGTGGTAAAACCTGTGGGCTGAACAGATCTTTTGGCTGTTGTAGTTAATCTTGTTTTCCTGCAGTGATTTTGAGTTAAAACACTGTTTCCTTTGACAGGTAATTCTGCATTCAGCTATAGTTAGCTGTGAGGAAATTTACTTATTTGAAATGTGCTTAGCTCGGTTTCATGCTATTGACACTGACTGACTATCCACGTCTCACTCGCTGACTCCCATGGTTGTCATACACACTTAAAAGAGAAACTTTCATATTGTCCAGAATAATCTGTTGCATCCAGATATCAAAATGACTGTTTAAGATGGATGAGAAAGCTTCTTTATTTCCCTTTTGTTGAATCTTATCAAGTTTCACTTGGCCAGATTCAAAGGTATAACCTGGACATTTTGTTTTACCAGCATATTGCATAAAAAAACCCCATGATCCAAAGTCCCTTGAAGTGTCACAATTCCTATTGAAGTACACCATGCTAAATTAAATAAAATAAATAATAATTTGTGTTAATAAATGTATTCATACATATTTCTGCTCTTACACTTTTGACACCTGTGTGAATATACACCTAAGTGATGAGGGTACTTATGCACTCCAGTAATCTACATAAAATTTCCTAGCTTTTCTTATGATATTTTACTACTTACAATAAATGTTCCACTAAGTTTTCTAGTCACTTTTCTGTCCACTTGAGTGGTGAAACTGCACAAAAATATTAAATGGCAGAAAGGAATAATAATTTTGAAGTGTTCATTTTGTGAAATCATCTATTTCTAGAAACTTTACTAACTTGCTGTGAGTGACAGTGCTTTGAATATACAGGGATTTTAATGTGGGGGAAAAACAGAACTAAAAGAATAATTTAGCAGAGGCTGCTGTGAGCTACTCAAGCTTTCCTTGTGTCAGTGGTTTGGATAGTTAAGAGTTCTCCTAAGCATTCAACTGTTTTTCCCCTTTTCTCTTACATTTCAATATTTCTGTCCTAGAAACTTCTATACCTATTTAGGCCTATCTGTTTGATTTTTAGCTGTCATCTGCACAGCTCATCAGTGACAAACATAGCTTGATATTCTGTTTCTGACATTAAATGTGCATGGATGAATACTCATATCTGAACTATGGAGAGTGAGGGAAATGAACTGTGAACTTTTTCTTTGCAAACTTTTAAAGATCTCTTTGAATATGTGCTCTGTTGGGAAGTTTGCTTCCTTGTTAGTGTATTTTTTCTATCTTTTTGTCAGAAAAGAGATTTTTTTTTTTCTTAAGGTCATGAAAACGGACACCTTTTATCCTCCAGATATTCTCAGGTCATGGTAATCATTTAACAGTAGATTTTTGTAATTTAAGACCAAAAATACCATCTGTCTTTGTAAGTATTCTCAGTACAGATTGTTCTTCTCTATGCCCTCTCCAGGAAAGGACAGTTGTGATTGCTCCTATATAAATGTTGATATATTTTGGCATGAAAAATAAGTGAGAACAGGCTTTAGTCCATTTATTACTTTTGGTTGTTATCATTGACAGATATTGGCTTCTTTTGATAGTAGGTACTACTTAAATTTTAAAATAATAATAAAATAATAGTTGCATTTTTTTGTTTGGGTTTTTTTAGTGCATTAAGAAATATACTTCTAAAATCAGAAGATTCAGGCTGAAACAGAAAAAAAGTATTTCCATATACCTTATTGTTTAATTTTTACTTTTTTTTTATAAATCAAATATTTCAGAAAAAATTGACATAAAAGGAATTTGTAGGAAAAAAAAGTTTATGTTTTATTCTTCATCTTTTTGTTAATCTGATGCAATATGAGTTTTTTTCCTCTCTCAACTTTTTGCATCTGGTAACAAAATGAAAAATCCATTATTTTCCACTTTTAATTATTATCGGTTACTGGCAGATATTCTCAAGCGCCGCAACTTTGAGAAGTGCACCAACCATGTGTGTTCTTTACAGGTTCATTTATTAGCTGGCAATGAAAGTATAATCGGTGTGCTAGTTTCAGCTGGGGTGGATTTAATCTTCTTCACAGTAGCTAGTGTGGGGCTGTGTTTTGTATTTGTGCTGAACACAGGGTTGATAATACAGAGATGTTTTTGTTATTGCTGAGCAGGGCTCACACAGAGCCAAAGCCGTTTCTGCTTTTCATTCAGCCACACTGACAAGGAAGTTGGCACTGCACGGGAGGCTGGGTGGAGACACAGTCAGGACAGGTGACCTGAAGTGACCAAAGGGATATTCCAGACCATATGGCATCTTGTTCAGTATGTAAAGTGGGGGGAAGAAAGAAAAAGAGGGGGATATTTGGGGTGATGGCATTTGTCTTTTCAAGTAACCATCACACGTGATGTGGCCCTGCTGTCCTGGAGGTGGCTGACCAGCTGCCTGCCTAATGGGAAGTGGTGACTGAATTCCTTGTTTTGCTCTGCCTCTGTGTGTGGCTTTTTCTTTCCTTATTAAACTGCCTTTATCTCAGCCCAGGAGTTTTCTACCTTTTACTCTGCCACTATTCTCCCCAGTCCTGCCAGTGGGGAAGTGAGCAAGCGGCTGTGTAGGGCTTGGATTCTGGCTGGAGTTAAACCATGACAATCAGTCAGAGAAAAACAAGTATATTTTGTGTGAATGCATGACCTACCAGCTTGTTCAGCTGCATTCCTACAGAGTTTTTAATTACACTTGAATGTTTTTTTAATCATTTATCATTTCCTTTAGAAGGATGTAAGCAACTGGCTTGTTTTAAAAGGCTATTTTAATTCTTTTTTGCTGTGGAATGAAGGACAACTTTTCCCTGATATATAAACAGGGTTTATGGCCAAATTTGATAAGATCTTGCCAGTTTTGATGAAGGTTTTTTAAAGTCAGTTCTGGTTGTTGTGGAAAAAAGCAGACTAATGTTTTCTAATAGGTTTTCCAGCAACTGCCCACACGCACCACAGAAGGGATCTTCCATACAGTGGTCTGTAACCAGTTAATAGGAGGATGGAGATTTAAAACCTATCTTTCAATAAACATCTGAAAACATCAAAACCAGAAGCATAGTTAGAGTGTGCCTTTTCACAAAGTAAGAGTGGTAGCATTTAGGTAACTACAGTCAAAAAACTTCAGTCTAATCACAACAGTCTTGCCTTTAATCTTTTTTTGCCTGAATGAAGGCTCATGATGGCTATGCCGAGCATTATTTTCTTGCATTCCTGTAAGTTGTGATTGATCCGTTTGTCCATGGTGCCTTATTCACTAGAGAAATCAAGTGGGGTTTTTTACTCATGAAACAAAAAATTCAGCAGATTTCAAACTCTAGGTCTTGGCTCTATGCCATTGATTTCGAGCCTGAAGGGCCTCACTAGTACTTGTTTTCTTGAATGTCTGGAATAAAATATATTAAGGATGCAGTTACTTCCACACCCAGTTCAATTTATTCTGTTTTTTCACAGAAGTCTGGGTAAAGATGAGGCATTTTTTATTTTTTATTTTAGGCATGGCAAATGGAGTCTTACTGTGAGTTAATTATTATTTCCTCTCTTCCAAAGGTTGGTGTTTTCTGATAAGAAAGTGTCTATATCAAAGGGTCAACATCACTGACAAGAAAAAAACAAGTTTTACTCTTCATTGTAATGCTTTTATAAGGTTAAAATGAGCTTTGGTGTTTACATGCAGTATATCCCTATACAGAGTTACTTTCCTAGACAAAATCCTGTTTTAAAGTGGGATTCTTGTCTTTGTGAGCATATCATTGGAGAGTTAGATCACTGTGATGCCAGCTTTTCCCTGAATCATCTAAAACAGGGAAAAGTTCAGGTTTTTCCACCTCATAAAGGTGACATGGTATTGCCCTTCTCTAGTGGCCATTAAGGGTCCTCTCATCTTTCACTCACTGCTGCTACTGCCCTTCAAAAGAGCAGAATAGTACAGCTGGCAGGGACCTACAACTGTCCAATTGCTTGACCACTTCACGATTGACCAAAACTTAAGGTATAGTATTAAATACATTGTCCAAATGCCTCTTAAACACTGTACCTCTGTTAATTTTCTTCATCAGACAGCATGGGACGTTTTTTAAAGCTAAACTGAAGAATGCATTATCCTGCTCCTGGCTACGCATGCACATTGTGATAATGCTTGTGAGCACTGGCTCTAAAACAGAGTCAGAAAAACAAAATGAAGACCTGCTTCCAGTTTTAACCTTTGTGTTACATGTCTTTCAAAGACCACTGGCATTTCAGACAAATATTCACGTTGTCATTCAACTCATGGTGAGCACAGGGAATGGAATAGAATGGAATAGATCCGAAGGGAACAGAATAGAGCATAACAGAACACAACTGCACAGTCGTGTTACACCGAGAGTTCTGCATGGGAAGCTACGACCCAGGTCTGAGGGCTCTACACCGGGGAGCAGCTCTCTGCAGTGCAGGCGGCAGGGCCATCCAGGGGACAGAGCCAATGTCATCACAGCTCTGGGATGAGACCAAAGCTTTCAGTTTATTCTGTGTTTCTCATACTGCTTCTGTTGGTGTACAAACATTTTAGAAGTGCTCCCAAATTCTTAGTCCTCCCTGGAGCAGCACAAAGTTCCCAGAAGCACTTCCACCCTGAGATAGTGCCCTGCCAACCCTTGCCCTGCCTTCAACTTTCATGATGGTGTCCCCAAGGGGGAACACTTACCTTTCTGTCCAGCCTCTCCTGCAAATATAACTAACTGGAGAATGAGGCAAAGCTGCCTGCAGTGTCCTGCTGACCTCTATCCAGTACAACAATTCTCTTTTGCTAACAGCCCATAAGAAAGCAGTCAAACGAACTTCTGTACCAGTGAATTATACTAAAATAAACAAATATTTGGCTTGACTAAGCACCCTCCTAGATTCAATGTCTTCAGTTATGAACACCTCAAATATTTCGTAAGCTGAGATTGGATTCCTTGCTGCTTTTCTTTTACCCCAAGTATTTCTAAGGCTGCCACAAGAAGTTATTAATTCACAATAGCAGAGGAACTGTCCCATGCAATGTGTATGGTAAAATGTTAGCTCTATTCAGATGTAGCCCTTTTTACTAGAAGATTTGACACAATATTTTAGGCTCTCCATGATGCTGGAGCATTTCTAGTTTTGTACTGACTGTACAGCAAAACAATGGAAAATATTTCTCTTGAATATAGTTCAAGTTGAAGTACTTTTGTGTATGGATTCGTCTGGATATTTAGATGTTTTCCTAAAATGCTCATTGAACAGAAAAGGCATAGAAAGTTCACTTATTAAGTACCTGTTTGTACTTGATGCAGATTGAGATGAAGGAAAAACCTTTAAACAACAATAGTTGTGATTTTTTAGGAATGCCACTGTGCATCAGAGATTATTAAAGCCTTTATAGTAACCTCTCTTTTTTATACTGCATATAATAATAGTAAAATGGATGTAGAAATGTGAGAAATAAATTAAGCTGTATTTTAAAGATTAAGAATTTATGGGACATTTAGAATTTGCGTATCCTTTAGGAATTCATGGTGGAATTGGTTAAACACTGCAGGAAAACTTTTCTTTAAATATGTTCATATGTTTATGCACATCAATTTGAAACTCTGTTTTAACATTTCGCAAATGTTCAGTCAAACAATATTAATGACGAGGTATAAGCTAAAATGGCAACTGTAAGCAAATAGTGAAAATTCTCTTCCAAATTTGGGTGTAATCTTTGTATTTTCATGAAAAACTGAATTCCGAGATCTGCATTAATGAAGAAGAACTTAAATCTATGTTATATGGACCGTAATTATATGCATGTATACCTATTTTAGGTACTTGGTCTGACTTATTTCTAAATAAACAGCTGTCATTCTATATGATCTAGAAACTTGGAAAAACAAGCTCTTCACAAAAGTGCTTATCAGTTTTATAATTTAAAAGTATACCTTTAAGTAATGAAGCAAGCTGTAGATATTTTGATAAAAATGTGTTATTCCAAAAATGAGAAATAAAAGTAATTTTTATACCGTCTTAAAATCTGGTGAATATACAGAATTATCAGCCAGAATTTTAAAGTTTCTTATGGGTTATTGTTAAAAAATGATGACTATCTAAATAATAAATATTAAAAAATAATGAATAGCTTATGGGATGGGATCTGATCCTACACATCCTCTGGAAACTTTCGTGCATAGCAATGTTTCTATCTTTACGTTTCCAGATTGACAAGGTAATTGGAGTTTAATTCTTTTAGTATGGACATGTTCTTTGTTGCTTTTTTTTTCTTGTAGACCATATGTATTTAATTGTCCTCTTGGCCTTAAATAAATTGAAGAACTTGAGAAACTGGCATTCTAAAGCCACAGCTATAAAAAAAATTCTTGAGGGTCAGTAATTTCCTTTACCTAAACAAATCCCAATAAATTGATTAGGAAAAACTGCAATTTTTGTACCAAACCTATATGCAAGTTTGACAATGCTGTTTTTGTAGTGATTAGTTTTGGTAATTAGCTTTGTTTACAGTGAGTCAGACCCAGGGTATTTTGTTAAGTGGTAGTGGATCAGTAAAGAGAAGCAAACTTTCAGTAAACATGTACGGGCCAGAGAAGGTAGTTGCTTGTTTCCTTCAAGGTGGAAGGACATTTTTGCAGCTATGGTAGAGGATATTGGCAATACTGTGACATGAGAAAAGCCTGTTGAGCTGCAATGCATGCTAAAAGGGAAACAGGTAGGGGGGATTTACAGTCATAAATTCAGATGGATTCTTTTGCCTTATTGGTGAGTTGTGACTTACATTAATTCAGCTAAATTATGTCTTACTGTTGATGGTTTTTAAACTGAGGCAACAGTTCTAATAAACATCTTCAGCACTGCTCTTTCATTGAGAGCTGTTCTAGGAGAGTCAAGAGGAACCTAGTAAAACTCGTGTTTCAGGTGTTTATCATTGCAACCTTTCTCTCACTGACTTAATTTTTCTCTCCCCTCCATTTTTAGTTATCTCCAAAAGTCTCTACTATGACTTCTGTCTCATTTCTTTAATTGTATATAGTTTCATGAATCCAGTCCTTCTTTGTCTGAGTTTTCATAAGCACAGTGTGAAAAACAAGAGAACGTTCAGGATTTTATTCTGAATTTTGAATGACAGCAGAAATACACAGTCCTTTTCATGCACTTAGATAATGGATTTGTGTCCAGCTTGTGAGTGAAAGTTAATTGCCTGGAAGTTCTGTGGAAAAATGTTAGAGTGATTTCAGTTGAACTATTTACATAATCAACTAGTTTGTACCTCAGTATATTTTTAATTCTTTCTATAATATGGATATGAGACAGTGGATAATTTTTGGAAATGTCAGGTTCTGGATCTATGATAAATTTCAAACTCAGTTGGCAGAGTTTCACGCCAGTCAAACTCAACAAAGGGCTTACATAAATTTAGGAATAAGATTACTTGTAGCAGCTTCAGGGGGAGGCGTTTGTCATCATTAGTTCTCATGTAATTAATCACAAGCATTAATTGTATGCAGCATTGGTTTTAGAGGACAGCTGGCAGGATAATTGCCCAGGCATTGAGTATGCCTCTGTTAAGCCTAAGGTAGGTTGTACTACATATCACCCAACTTGAAAACTGAAAGGAGGTAGTGCCATGTCTTACACTCTGCTGAAGATTTCTACCAATTTGAAGTAAATTTTGGAGATTACAAAGGGGAAGGAAGTCTGTTGGAAGTTTTTCCATCACACACTTGTGGTAAGACCTGGTGGCATCTCACCAAAGGCTTTCTGTCAGTGATTATTAAATGCTTACACCATTTTCATGCAATATGTGCAGTCAAGACTTCAAATCGAACACATTTCTGAGTTATGTGGCAATTCTACTGAAAACATTCAATTTTGCGTTATTCCACCTTAATTCTGACCCTAGGCTTGACAGCTGTGTCTTAGGATAGCTGCAGACACAGTGAATGAAATCTCCCTTTGTAGCACTGTATTTTCCACAGATGAAGTAGGGGAATTTGAATGATTGATCTTCTGTCATAATGCAGACATTAAATACTTGTTGTGACTAAACCAACCTCTTCCTTTTATTAAATCCAGCTGTAGAGAGGAACTTTATCAAGCTAGGCAAGCACATTCCCCCAGGTTATTTCACCCAAGAGAGGTCTCAAATATGTTTTCCCTGTACTTTGAGTTTTATTTATGTTAGTAAATGGATAAAGCGAGTATTAGTCTTGTATTTGGATGTACAAGTTTCTATGTTTCTAATACAATCCTTAGTTTGAGCTGAAGAAAAAGTACTTTGAACAAATCCTGTTAAACCTTGGAAAAGCACCTTTCCAAATTAGGACAGGCTGAAAGTTGTTTTCCTTTCCTAATAAATTCTGATAATTTGGAAAAGTTTATTGCTCAGCTGTGGGAGAAAGGCCAAATAGAAATTTAATACCTATTTTTTTAAACTTGTTTTACTTTCTCTTGTCTTCAAAGTTGAAAATACTTAACATGACTAAGTTTAGTTTGTAAAAGAATGAAAGTAGAATACCTCAACAGTTAACAATTTTTCTGTAAAATAAGCAATCTTCTTGTCTAGTTGTCACAAATTTTACAAACAGCTTTTGATGCAATTTATCTTTGGATTTTCTACATTTTTCTGTTGACAGTTTTAAGTCAAAGAATCAGCAAATCATCAGGTTCTGCCAAAAAACATTCTGCTGCAAAATTTTCATCAATCCATACTAAACCCAATAATTACAAAATACTTTTAAATTTGTGCCATATTTTCTTTCAAAGAAGTTTTCCTTGTTCTTACTGAGGTTCCATTTCCCTTGACTTTATGAGAACAATAGTAAAGCTGTAGTTGACAGCTTAACGAAAAAATAGTATTTAAA
Organism: Edolisoma coerulescens; assembly: GCA_013397115.1. Lineage (NCBI taxonomy): Eukaryota > Metazoa > Chordata > Aves > Passeriformes > Campephagidae > Edolisoma > Edolisoma coerulescens. The sequence continues at coordinate 1,536,178 of VWZW01007479.1, forward strand.
ATCACAAACAAAATTACTTAGGACATTTGTAGAAAATTGCAATAGTTCGTATTTTTTTATAGCTTGATACATGTTTTCTCCTGCATTGCAGAGCTCAAGAGTAGAGCTCATACAATTCAGCTGCTTAAGAATGTTGGCATAGAGTGTATTTTAATTCTTTTTTTTGTACCTGCTGTTTCAAAGGGTATCAGTCTGTTTCTCTCAGCTTTCTGGCATACTTTTTTCTCAACTTAGTTTTCTGAACTCAAGAATTACTTGTCTATGCAATCAGTATTATGTGATTATAAACTGCATTGACTCTCAAGAAATTAACACTGGAATTTCTGTTCGGATACTATCAGAAGAGACTCATGATGAGCCTGCTGTACCTGAGGACTATTGCTGTTTTTAGTGAACTTTTGTAATATATGTGGCCATATAACCTGCACCCAGTTCAGGGTCAGAATCATGCAACCAGTGGGGATAACACAGCTTCTGGGGATAAGGCAGAATTTAGAGCCAGAGAAGATGAATGCATGGTTTTTAAAAAAATGTTGTTCTTTATTTCTTCCTTTTCCCTCCGGCATCTACATTAAATCTCAGGTTCTAAAAAGACTAGTGATGTGAGTCCTTCGTGATCTTGTCCATCAAATAGTCACAATTTCTGATCTCCCTCTTCAGATCCATTGATTTTCAGTCTCCAGCTCTTTCTCTTTGTCAGACATAATATTCATTCAGCTTACTGGTTTTCTGCTGAGATTAATTTCAGCCTCTTTCCTTTCAAGACTTCATACTTTTGTGAACAACTTTACAGTACAAAGTGACCTGGACTTCTGTTGTCTTCAAAGATTTAAAGTGTAGGCTTTCCCCAAAGTTTCTGATCTTTAACAGTAAATCAGCTTTGTTTTGATGTTGTTTCATATATTATATATCTCTAAAAAACACCTTACTCGACATTATGTTCAACTTTATAAGAAAAAAAGGTTACTATTAAAGTTTCTGAATCTTATATCTCAAATTCTGGATTTATATGTTTCATTTGATCAAAACTTAAAAACTTAGACTTTTTACAGATAAAAAAAGCAATAAAACTGACATTTATGTCCATTATTCATTTTTGACTGTTAACATTGCAAATCTTAATTATTTTTCTTCTTCATGATGGATAAGAGATAGGGTGGAGAAAGAAGCTGGCATTTTCTGAGGAAAGAACATTTTGATTTTAAGCTTCACGGTAAAACAAGTTTATGACTATTTACATAGAGAACAGTATACTAATTTGGAAAGAAAAAAAATGTTCATTCACTTTTGAACATTTAGAACCGTGTATTATCTCCTTTAAAAAAACAGTGACTAGCTTTTGTAACTACTTGTTTGTTCAGGATACACTTAGCAACACACAAACCTCCTCAAAGCTCTGTGGGCATTTGCAATCCAAAAGAAACGTTGCCCAAGTGTTTCAGAGCGGAATATGCTGAGTGTGACATTTTAGTCTGCCACTTGAAGACTACAACCTAGATCTTCTGGAAGGAAAAAAAAAAAAAAAAAGAAAAAGAGGTGATGACCCCAGAATAAACACAAGTAAACACACTATCAGAAATAAAGCAAAGAATCAGTACTTTTGTTCACAGACATTGCAGAAAGACCTTTGAATCAATCTGGTATTTTGTTAATAAGACGTAATCTAGGATGACACATAAGGAGAGATGTGCTTTTACCTGCTTAGTGCTTGAAAGCTTAAATATGTAACAATAATGTCATAATGAAAGCCTACTAACAATTAGTGCATGTCATATTCAAGCCATATAAACCTGAGGAGCTACATGTTGTTGTTTAGTCTCAAAACTAAACTTACAGTTCACAACATCCCATTACATGCTCTTGTTTCACAAACATGAGATCAAATGGTTCCCAGGAGTACATTAGCCCTGGTAGTACGGGGATGCATGGATGGACTCTTGTACTGGGAGAGGGCCGGGTTGTCATGCCAGTGTCCAGCCCTCAGTTCTGTGAATTTTCTGGGGCTGGAAATAGCCAAGCTTTGTTGCATTCTTTGCTAGTGTGTGAGAGAGACAGGTGGACCTTTAGATTCTTGGTTACCCTTATTTTCCAGCTTCATGTCTTTCACAGTGATAGGGCCATGAGAGCATTTCTACATCCCCTTTATTTCATTGAAATTTGCATAGTATACTTATTAGAATTCTGATCCAAAACTCCATAATGTGAAGGAAGAATATATTTTTTGTTGTGATGTTTAGGCCTCCTCTTCCAGCATGAAGACTAGCATACTAAATCTAATCTTCCTCTCCTGTTACACAATGAGAACAATAATGCTGCTATCAAAGTTTACATGCCTAATCTTAAATTTCTTAGTCTGTTTTCGTAGACTTAAAAGGAAAAGTTTTTCAAAGTTCTCTGTGCCTATAAACCTTACTGTAAGTATTGCACACATCTTATTTTAAACACTTTGAATAGTTAATGTGTGCCATTTCACACAGTCGCATAAAGAGTTGTCAGCATTTAGGAATCAATTTTGGGAAGTTTGCATTGAAAAATGTTCCTAAACGTTTTCAATTTAACAGCCCATATAAAAGGAGCAGGATTACTCTGACTGTCTCGATACTTAACTAAAAATAATTTCTCCAGAATGTTGCCATAATTGGGCAACATTTGCTTTTCCGTGTCAGATGGGTCTCAGATTAAAGAATTACCTGCATTATGGCCTATATATCCTAACAGGATACCCAGATTAGTATAAAAGCCTTTTTTTTTTTTTGTATGAGGCTTTATTGTAGTGACTTGCATTTATTACCTACAGGGATAGTCATGTACTTTGCAAGAGAAACCATCAAAGTAGGAACAATAGCAATACTGATGCCGCTTAATGTTCAGCAGGATTGTTCTACAGCCAGCTGCACATTAGTGGCATAAAAGTTTGAAGTCTATGAAGTTGCATTACGGGGGCACTGTGATTTTTTTATGCATCTGTCTGAAGTTGCTACATTCTGTGTTTTCTCTAATTCCTTTAAAGCTTTGCATGTAGCATTGTCCTGCTTTTCCTCTCTCTTTTTTTTTTTCTTTTTTCCACAAAATTTCATTTACACAGTTACTTAAGCTGACACCAGCATGGCTTTTCATGTTACTGTACAAGCCATTGTGATACGCTTTGGCCATGAACCCAGGAGTGCCTGTCACATAGCTATTAAAATGGGATCCATTAATTATGTTGTTGCCTGACTGTCTTTGTCTCAGCGAAACAGAATTGCCAATGAGTTAGCAGTACCTTCCAGGTGTTTGTTCTTCAGAGTCATCAGCTCTTCCTCAAGGAGGCCAAAGGACGAGCTTGTCTCCCACAAGGTTACTGATCCAACATGAGTAAAGCATGAAACAATGAAAATACTTCACACTTTAGAGGTGAAAATAAAACTTAAATATTGAAACTCTTGGAAATGAAAAAGTGTGTAAGAAAACCACCAGTGGACTTACGTAAGCTACCTCTAAGTGATAGAAGTTTGATTCTTAGCCTCCAAAGCTTTTCTTTACAGAAACATAACATAAACCAAATCAGAGTTAAGTACTGTGCCAATTAAGATCGTGCTGTTCGTATAGCATCACAGTGCTCCTAAAAAGAAGTATTTAAAACTTTAACTTTTTTTTTTTAACAATTTCGAGGCTCTGTTTCTTTGTCTCTGACTGTCTTATGCAGTTCATTAGGTACCCATATCAGTTGGTTTTCATTTTGGATGAACCATAATTTCATGACGCAGAAAGTTAAATTTGGACAATTTTATTTTCTTTTCTGTTTTCTTGCATCTGTGTATCCAATAATATTCCTCGTGTTCTTCTATATTTCCACTCAGGAGCTATGAATTTGATGAATGAAGAGAGTTGTTTAGCATTTCTTAGAAAATCAAAATTCCCATTAATTTGCCCTACATAAAGACAGAGACTAGAATTCATAATGAAGTATTTCTTTCATCGGAGGCATTCCTGGAAGAAATTCAATTGTGTTTTGGATAGGCTGAAGAGTCTTTGGTCCCTTTGCACCTATTTACTGCAGTTTCTTATAATAATAATTAAACATTTACTGCCTGGCCACACTGTTCAGCACTTCCTCTGGATGAGAGAAATGTTTCAGAGAAGTAAAACTGTTCCATGTTTTTTATTGCACTTCTTTGGTACTTTTCTTACTTTTCTAGTGCAATTTTTCAGTGCAATCAGATTTTTAAAGTATATTACTGGTGATGTAGGTAGGTAAACAGAAGCAGCATAAAAATACCTAATAATGTTGAGAGTAGCAACATTTAGGCAATTAACCACTGTATTCTCTGAAAAATCCAAAGCAGTTTCTAGCATTGCTAGCAAAATACGTTACTAAATCCGATCACAATTCCCATCCTGTAGTTTTTTCTTGTCCCTGGGCAGTACAGAGTTAGTAATTCATCTCTGTCATGGAATAATTATGCAGAAAAACATTCTGATTCCTCTAGTGGAATTTTCTCCGATTTTGTGTTTATTTTATAAAAATTACTCTGCTTTTCAGAATTCCTTTTTATTGAATATGCCTTTAAGGGAATGCCCTCTTTGCTTTTTGGGGGGTTTTTTTGTGGTTATCCTAGAACAATTTCATTCAACTTTTCAACCCTCAGATTTTTCAAAACTCTTTAATTTTTAAAAACTTATTTAAATCTTTCTAATTAGTCAGCAATATGCAGATTCTACTAGACACAAATGAATGCTATGCTCAGCTGAAGCAGCAACATAGGCTGTAAATAATATTTATCTAAAACATGTATGACATTAAGTAGGAAAACATGGTCATTTAAGTATTGTATCTTATACCTTTGTTCTGAACAGACGCATAAGCTTCCTCAGCAGGATCTATGAGTTTCTGGTGACCTCTGTTATTTATGTGGCAAAATAAGTCTCATTCTTATTTGAAATGCAAATGTATACTTGCTAATATTTGGTAAAAAGGGCATAGTTATCCATAGATTTATATACAGAAGGAGTATTTTTCACAGAAAAAGTGATTATCATTATCATTAGATAAGTACATACTTCCATTAGATTTGCATCACGGCTGTGTCTACTACCTGCAAAATTCTGGCAAATTGTCTTGAAAGAGCCAGAGCTCCCAGGGTCCCTCTGCTTCTGGTGTTTAGTAAGAGCTGTAAAGAGCAAAGAAAAGGACAGCCAAATTTCTGTGCTCCCTATTATCTCAAAACCCAAGCAAGTGTCCCCTGCTTTAAAAACACCATGAAGTTCACCAGGTTCACACACATGCAACAAGTGAATGAGCATTTATAAACCTTTGAAATTTTTCACAAATAGAAACTAAAATTTGAGTGTGTGTTCATATTATTGTGTGTTGCATAGTGAAAATGAGATGTTTCTAAAATATTCATTTTCATTTTTATGAATGAAGTATCAAAGCATAAAGAAATTCTGATAATATTCAGAGATTCATGTTCTTGGAATCAGTACTTATTTAACTCAACTACATTACGTATTACAAATCATTGACTTGCTATATACTATGGTTGCTCAGAAGAAAAGAGAAATATTTAAAAACTCCAAAAAATAACACATCTTGCAGTTCAACAGGCATGAGATATTTGGTATTTGCCTTTGTTGTAGGAATAACATTATCCTTCAACTGTGTGTGCTGTGTAATCAGAAATCAAAAAAGCCTATTTATGCAAAGGATTACCTCTTTTCTAGCAGCTCAGTACCAGCCATATCAGGTTCTTATATGAGATTTATTATGGTATGTCCTTTAGTAATAGCAATATACACACTCTTAAGGTATTTTGTTACTGAAATGCCAGTGTAGTCGTTTGGAAGCTGTCCAAAAGCAATATGGATTTTACAAAGAAAATGAAACTATATACGTCTAATGTAGGAAAGCATGTAAGAACTGAGGTACTCATAGGAAAATTGCACTATTAGCTTATGTCAGAAAACACTTGTCAGTTTAATCTGTTTGTGTCTATCCTGAAATAGAGACACAGAGGGAGAACAGCTGGACAGGATGGGCTCTGTTCCTCTGATAGAGGAACTTATGCGCACAGTGAAACTATCCTTTGGGAAAAGGCCATGAGAGGTGCATTTTGCAAGGACCTGAAAGCAGGCTGTAGCCAGGTGGGGGCTGGTCTCTTCTTCCAAGTAACAAGTGATAGCCTAAGAGGAAACAACCTCAGGGGAGGTTTAGGTCAGATATGAGGAAAAAATTCTTCACCAAGAAGATTACAGAGCACTGGAACAGGCTGCCCAGGAAAGTGTTTGAGTCACCATCCCTGGAGGCATTTAAAATACCTGTAGATGTAGTGATTAGGGACATGGTTTAGTGGTGAAGATGGCAGTGCTAGGTTAATGGCTGAACCCAACAATCTTAGAGGTCATTTCCATCCTAAATGAATTTATGATTCTATGGTTTAAAAAGCATAATATTTTTTAGAATGTACATGTCTCTTTGCATCCATATAGCAAACACAGCCAGCCAAACTCTCTTTCACTGGTACCCAAGTGTTCCCTGGTAATGAAGACTTGCCACCCACCATGTACAATACATCTGCAGTCTCTCAATAGTCTGTAAGAGATACATTCTTCCTCCTGTAGTAGTAGTCCAGTGTTCGATATAAGTAGTACACTGTATTTTTTTTCATTTATGTCTTGAACATTTGTATTGTGGACTGTCAAATAGTGTGTGGTCATAAAAGCCTGAGAAAGAGACAAGCAGGAAAAAATTATTCTGATGTTCAATTTGTGTATATAGTTGAATGCTTCAGATTCAAAATATTAGTGTTAGATACTGACTTTGGCAAAGAAAGTCATGCATATAATAAATCATCAAGCTATAAAAGATTCATATTCTCAGGCCCCAGGTATTATCAGTTGGAGTCGGAATGACAATCAGCATATTCTCTAGTGGCTCAAGAGCAAGAAAATAATAAGATTTTGAACAATAAGTCTAAAGAGGTAATTTATTAACTATAGATTCAGCCAGAAAGTGTTGTACTGGGATCAATATATTTAAAGAAGAATATATAAATTATAAGATTTAATCTTGTCTAGTAGCTTAGTGGTGATGGTGGTGGTGGTGGGAGTTATTTTCATGGGGATAAGGATTTTGTTTGAGTGTAGCCTAAACTACATAGAGGACGAACTTAAAATGAGAAACAGACCAAGGGAAGGTGATTTGCCTTTCAGTATGTTGCAGGATAAATCTCTTTTCATATTTAAATTATAAACTTATCATCTGCTATTATATTAAGAATCCTCTGTTGGTCAGAAAAGCAGGGAGAAGTCCTGCAGTATCCAGACACTTGCTGAAGCATGACAAGAAATGGTACTTAAGACATGATGAATACCTCCTCTTATCTGCTTTCCTGAGTATCAATCTATCTCTAAATGCATATATATACACACACACACGTATATATGTATATATATGTATATATATGTATATATATATATACACATCCCTAACGCAGACAGTAAAACAAAATGCATATTTTTCCAACTCCTGGTAGTTATCAGAAACACTGTTTCGTTCTATTCCAAGGTGAACAGATAATTTTTTTAAAAATGTATTTGTGCAGAGGATTTTAAGAAAAGATACTGCCCTGTTCATGCATACCTGCAAGCATGTCTTAGATGTTCTACCCTTTTAGTTCATCTCGTTAAAGTTGCAAATTATCTACCTAGGGTATAAATTTGACAGACAGGTGAGTACATGGACTCACTCATTGAGATTATGTGGTATGAACCACTTTAAATTTGTACTATGAGCCATAATGGAGTATGAGCCCATCATAGGTCAGACCCTTAGACAGACTCTCAGGAATAAGTCTGGAAAGGAACAAAGAAAAGTAGATGGTATTAGAAATGAGGAAGGTGCTTCACAAGATGGAATACTCCCTTCTTGGGAAGAAGAATTCTGCTCTGGTTTAGGGCCAGACTTAAAGCAGGTATTAGTTTTCTTGTGTTTATTCTGACAGCTGTGCAATTAGTTTTTAATCAAGTTTAATTCTAAGAGAAGTAATTGCCGCCTGAATTTTTTTTTTTGACTTTGACTTCAATCCTCCAAAAAGATAACTGTATGATTGCTGATATCTGATGGCATATAAGGTTTTCCCAGAAAAAAATGGTTGCTATATAGAACTGAAGGTTGGTTGGAGACTGGTAGGTGCACTCACTCTGCCTTTTCCTGACTTCCCCCTTCTAGGAGAGGAGGAGAAAAATGCAAGGATCATGAAAGCACTCATGTACTCATATCATGACAGTTTAATAAATAGAAAAATCTGCACATGCAAGAAAAGCAAAAATAGGAATTAATTCACTATTTCCCATCAGCAGGAAGATGTCCAGCCTAGGAAACTGGGCGTCAGTATGCCTGATGGTTACTTGGGAAGACAGATGCCATAACCACAGATGTCTACCCCTTCCACCTCCTTTCCCTGGGCTGTCATTGCTGAGCATGATGTCATTTGATATGGAATATCCCTTTGTTTGGGTCAGCTGCCTTGGCTATGTCCCCTCCCAACCCTTTATCCACTCCCAACTCACTGACTTTTGGGGCCGGCGGGTATGTGGAGACAGACTCCAGTGATAACTTTGGAATATTTCACAGATGCAGGTGATTCTTTCTGTCTGATTTTTCTAAGTCCATTAGTGATATCCACCCTGAACTGATAATTAATGTAGTATGTAATCTGGTAGGATGATGGACTTACCTGTCATACTACTAGGATGGAAAAATGTAAGCAATGTAAGTCAGAATAAATTTATAATGCATTTATTACTTTGCAATCTAATAATATAGCCTATTCTAATAATGAATGTCTTGTTTGTCAGTCATCTATTTTGAATGAGGTTATAGGTTAGAATTCTTTTCCCTGCTGTCAGAATATATTTGTATAACACTGCAGAGTACATGCTGGTTTGTGAATCTAGCAGCATCAGAATACTCTGTGAGCCCAAATGAAAGCATTCCACTAAGATTTTTTTTTAATTATTTGAGAAGGAGTCAACAAATTTAATAGATAGTTTAATAATCTTATAAAATAAAACATTTCAGCCAAGTGTCATTTTCCTTGTGTGTTACAATTGTTCTGAAAGATTATTATAGGGTCTTCAGTCTTTGTACATTCATTTCTGAAAAGTACTCAGAGATAATAATCTGTACTATTTTGATAAGAAATGTTTGAATGCATAAATGGATTTCCAAAGTTTACCTTTGTAAGGATAGAGCATACTGAGGAGGAGTTAGACTCAAATCATCCTTTCAGTATATATCCCATGGTGGGTTTTGAAACAAATAAAGATGTTTTTAACAATTTGAGACAGTCAGCTTTGTCTCTGATTGTGGAAGGTCTCAGTGTCTCGTATTTCTGATTCTAAGGCATATCCTAAGGTACATACCAGATTTCCATAGAATGGATTTGCACAACTCCATGTACCTGAGAGAAAAAAGAAAGGGATGGCGTAGCTATGTGTGAGAATAAGTGGGAAAGGAGAAATACACCTCAGAGTCCTGAAAAGTGGATGAAGTCCAGGCAGAATCCTGGGAGACAAGATAATTTTCTGTTATTCTTTGGAGCTATGCTGGCAACCTGCTTCCCATCATAGAGCATTTGGGCTGTGCCAACATCCTCTACATCAGCCTTACTGAGCTCCTGCCTACTAAAATGGCATTTAGAATTGGAGCAATACCTCAAGGCATTCATGCAGTGCTGAAATTGCAATTGTGATTAGAATGGCCCAGGAAATCTTCACCTGCTCTGACAAATATTGTAGATTCTGGCAAACCTTACAGCTATCAGTGAATGGAAGTAAATGTGCTAAAATCTGGAAGTTTTAGCATAGTTCACAACATGAATAATTTTTTCTGCAGGACAAATGTTTTTTTCCTAGGACAGCAAATTCCATGTAATATCTATGGAGAAGTTACTCCAGGGCAATATTTATAGGATAGCCATAAATAGGATAACTGTCTTTGGTAAAATGACAGGAGGAGGTGTGCAGAGTAATGTCAGTAATTTTTCTGTTTCTAGAAATGTGCTAAACCCAAGGTGAGCCTGTCTCTGTTAATAATCACATCAAACTGAAAGGTGCAGTTTTCCTCCAGAATTTGAGGCAGGATGATATGAGGTTTGGAGAAATTTTGTTGTTTATTGGAGAAGTTGATGAGATCATTGTCTTTGATAACAATATTTATTTTAGACTAAGATAAACTGTTCTTTACAATTCTTGGAATTATTTACATCAGAGTACTTAGGGATACATCTACAAGACATACAGATGTCTAGAGATTCATATTTTATCAATCATATGGATAGGAGTATGACTTCATAACTTTGAAAACCCTTCTAGCTGTCATTCTGGATCTTCAGGATTTGCAGTACTATTAAAAATCTGGTCTTCAAATGATGAATAAAAAGATTTGTCTCTCCCCACATCACTGGTAATTAGAACAACCTAGATCAAAACAAATATTCTTCCAGGCTTCAGAAACCTTATGTGTCAGATATTTTGTAAAGTCATTTTTATCTCTTACTTGTATTGGTGTTATGTTTTAAATATTTTTCCATAATAAGCTACAAGCCACCCATGAAGATAGAAATTATGTTCAGTAAAGCACATAATTTTCAGTTATGCAAGAAACACTTTTGTTTCTGTGATCAGAACATGAAATGTGAGATGAGTTAGAGCTGATTTTACAAGCCCACATTTTATCAGAGTAAAAATTCAAAATAAAGTGTTTCCTATGTAATTACAAAACAAAAATTTAAATTACCTTTTTTCTTTGTTTTTATTACATCAACTAGTATGCTTGGTATCACAGTTTGGATTTTACAGAGAGATGGGGATTACTTTCATTTTATATATTTTTTCATTATTTTGCCTTAAACTTTTTAATGTGTTTTGTCAAAAAATTATGCTTCAGAACTAGGTCTGTTGTTAAAAAAATTCTGAGCTTTAAAAATAGAATCTCTCTTAGTGGGCAGGAATGAGGAAAAATAGCTTTTAGAAAAAATTGTACAGAATTTATTAGCTTATACCAGAAGCATAAGCTATTGAAAATCCAAAAAGACTGTGGTGCTAGTTGCTTGCCATCTTATTTTTTCCCATCAAACTATTAGATATTTGATTGAATTCATTAGTCAACTCCATAAAAATGCTTAAAATAATATATAATCACCCTTGAGAAGTGTTTGTACTTTCAATATTACTGGTAACAAAGATTCATGCAATAATGAAATTATATTTTAGGCCATGTTCTGGATTCTTCATTATTATTATTATTTTGTGCATGAAACGGAATCTGTTTAAGATAGAAGAAAAGCCAGCTCTGAGTGATGGAGAATAAGGAAGTGTCATGAAACATTTCAGTTTCCAGTTAGTCAAGATGGACTGATGCCCCATTTCCCAGCTCATCATGATAATGTATAATCTGACATATGAAATACTTTAGGAATTACAAAGACTTATACCAAAGTGTATAAACTGCTCTTACAAGAACACTGCATTGTCTTGATCCTGTTTAATTTTTGTGCTTGTCATATTCAAAGTGGTTATGAATTTTAATGACAAAAGTAAGATATTTCTTAGTTTTAGACATTCCATAGCTTTTGATGTCATAAGGAACCTCTAGGTGTTATACCAATTCCTGCACAAGAATATTAACAAAGGTTCAAAGTTGTTGTTCGTGATATATGCAACAGCTTACAAGAAGAATCAGACTAATTAAATGCTTGCTCACACTATTTTAAAATAGTACAAATAGGTTTATTTCAGTTTAAAAGAAAAAAAACTTATTTTTAATATATAAATATAGAAAAGAAAATAATGTGATGAGAATCCTTTGAATCTTCCAGTTAGTACAGCACAAGTTCTTCTGGTTGTAGTAAATTGATTTTCAGTAATTTCCAGGTTAATATAACTTGCTTTCAGAGGTGTTGCCTAGTGATTCCTGACAGGTGTGAACTCTGATGATCAGTGGGATCTTAATTTATTTGGCACAAACACCAGCCTTTCAACTATCCCAGCCCCTGGGAGGCAACTGGTAAAAAAGCAAGCAGAAAAAATGAATGCTAAATTCTGATGAAGAGGAGCTTGGTTTGGCCAGTGTCTTTCATGTTTCTTTTTCATATTTTTTCATATAGTGTCATAAGGAAATACAACACTATGACTTCAGTTCTTGTGAGTACATGCACCCCGTTGAAGTGTCTCTTCAAATGTCATTTTTGTATGACCTCACGAAAGTTATAAATCAACTTTAAGGCACTTCACTGTGAAATGCAAACACCTAAAAAGAGATAGCCTTGTTAGTAAAATTGAGCAAGAAGCAGGGAAAGAAAAAAAGGGACATGGCAGAGACAGAGATGGAGAAGAGAAGCAGCTCACTGGCAGGAATAAGAATAGTTTATGGGAAATAAACTACATCCTTCTTGACGGAAGTCTGATAAGGTTGTGGGCATGGGTGGAAGAAGATGAGATACTAACACATGCATGAACATCACACACAAGGAATTCTAGCAATAAATATTTCTGAGCCTCCCACCAACCTTCTCCTCCTGTACTTCTTTGTAATTTCACTGACTTATCTCTGCAGTAAAAAAATCTAATTAGATTGCAAAGAGTAGCACATTAATTAACAGCTAAACTAACAGTATTAAACAGCAATAGTCTAGAAGCTGACTCTGGTCTTCCTAATTAGGCAGCTCTCTCAGTGTGAAGAAGGAAAAGCAACTAACACGACAGTATAACATAAAGGGCAAGAGGGCCCATTATGCTGGTAGACTGTGAAGAAAAAAAGGGACAGGAGGAAAAAAAAAAACTCTGAAACACCACTTATGCTCAGTGATCTATTACTGCTCCATGAGTTGCACTGAGATTATTACAGATTTAGATTCAGCATATTTGATAAGTTCTAATGTCATCCATTTTTCTTAGGAAAAGCATCTCAAAGAGTTAGCTAGCAGGGATCAAAATGTTGTCTTAACTAAAATAAGAGCTGTGTAATTATTTATTTAGTCAGTCAGGCAAAATGTTTCTTCCTGTTCACTTTGTAGAATTGACCTGGGCTTGGTAGAACAATAGGTTTCTTTTTATCTCAAGATATTTCAACTTTCAAGTTGTGTATTTATTTTATATTGTTTTACTGTCTCATTTTTTTTATTTTACTGCTTCAAGTTCAATGAAAAAGGATCGTGCCTGAAACCTTTTCTGTACATGAAGGGCATTCACTAGCTGAGAAATGCCCATTAAGTTCAGTGAGATTTTTGTCATTAGTGTCTTAGGCAAAGAGGAGATAGTATTGCAAATATTAACTAAAAAGCTGGATACCACACTTTCCCACATCCCTTGAGCAAAAAACAGACTGCAGGACTGACCTGTATGGCATGTTCTTATGATATGTGGCACACCTGGAAGAAGCAAAAAGAGATCTGTTTTCCCTCACTGAGGTTTAAAAGAACCTGGGAATTCCTGTCTTTAATTTAAATTTAATTTATCTTGCAGATCTTACAGTATGAACCAGCTCTAAATCTGTTGCTAAATCAGTTGTATACAAAGCCTGTAAAAGGATAGATAATTTGGACAATACTGGCTGTGGTTAATGAGACAATAGATTTGTTGTCTCTCTGTAAAGGTATACTTTAGTATCAGTATTGTTAAATGGTTTATTTCATCTGTTTAGAAGAAATGCAGAGCTGTTCCTTAAAACTCTAGAAGACTGAATAAAGTCTGCCTGTAGGAGTTGGAGAGACTAAGAATTGTTCATGCTGAGGCTATTTTGCACTAAAAATCCAAAATTTGCCATAACATGGATACCTTGATATCCTATCAGCAGATGTGCCTGAAAGTACTGCTGAGTGATCTACTCTAAAATTCAAAGCAATACTGATGCTACTGAAGCTGAAATAGCTTAGGTAGTGATGGGATTTTCTTGTAATAATTCTTCAGTGTAGACAAGGTCATCTGAAGCAGTTTAAGCACCTTTAAATGAAAAGAGTATACAGTCCATTTGATCTCCCCTCGGCTTTAATTACATCTGCCTGCACAGCAGTGCTCTAAAGGATCAAGGATCTTTGAAAGAAAACAATTCTAAGGACTCTAAAAGTTACTACCAGAAGGACTCATCCTTATTAAATTAAATTAGTGGAAGGGATACGGGTTGCGGTTTTTTGATTGTTGTTGGTTTTGCTTGTTTTTAACTCTTATTACATCTTTCTTTAAAAATAAAATGCTGAAAACACATTTGCTTAAATATATTAGGAAATTCAATGAAGAATCTTTTTTTGGGGGTAGAAAAAGATTAAGAATTAAAAGTCAATAGGAACTGGGGGCCAAAGACCTTGTAAGTTTATAATTTTCAGTATAGCTAGAGATTTTTTTCCCAAAGGTCGTCAGGTAATGGAGAGACACTCAACTGTTGTAACACAGAGCTCAATGACTACTGAAGAGCTCTTAGAGACCCAGGTGTTTCTCCATAGTGTCTTCTTCCTACTTTTTGCAGTAAATGGAAGATTGCTCTGCACTGAAAGCATACTTCTTTGAAGAACTTTCACTCCCCAGAGCTGTCCCAACAGTAGCTTGGTGACTGCAAGGCTGAGCAGAAAAAAATTTTGGTTGAGTTCCACATGATGTGATATCTCAGGTTCAGCAGCAATAGCAGTCATTTGCAAACTCTTTATTAACTTGTGCTGGCAGTGGGTGTCAGTGGTTTTTTTTTCTCAGCAAAATTCTTTCCTCCTTATCATAAGCATCTTGCAAAATCCTTAAAGCACCCTGAAAAAAAAAAAAAAGAAAGGCCTGCACGCATTTTACCTTTATCCTTTTGTTCTCCTTGTGTTTATTGCTTGTTGCAAGTAAGCCTGACTTTCCACTGAAGCTCAGTTGTGTGGCGGGGGAAATATTGTCTTCGTGTAACAATAAGAGTAGTGTCTGATTTCTCAGGGAGTTTACAACTGTTTGTCAAAAAAAACCAAACCAAAAAAGATCCATAATTCATTCCAAAACAAAAGCTATCATTATCAACAGTTTTATATCCTTATTTTTTCTCTTCCTCCAAAAACTCAGGGTTGATTCCTGAGCAGTTTTAGGATATGTCGTTTGGGTGTCTTGTCTCCTTGGGCTTTGATTTCTAACCAGATACATCTGCTTTAAAACACTATGGACAGTTTTTCTATTATTTAATGCAGTGGTTCAGACAAGCAGAAGAACAGAGAAGGAAACACAAGCCTGAGAGAGAACCCCACAGGCTAAAAAAAGAAAAAAAAGGAAGTAGTATTATATGTACTATATCTGCTAGAAGGCACTGAATTGGCACTTGTCTACAAAGTTTAGAAATTATGAGAGTTATTTTTAATCATTCTTCAAAGCCTGGTAATGTGCACCAGTCTACTCAGTTTCAAGATACCAGTGATACAGAGCTACTTACCTAAAACAATGATGTCGGAGCAGAATAATTCCAGGCTTACCAAGATGCAAATGCAGACATGCACATCTACACTGGGACAGCACTGCATGCACGATTTTCACTGTTCATGAACACAATTTATACCATTTCCTGGCATTTTTTGAATATGTTTGCTTGTTTGACTTGAAAATGAAAATTAAATGAAAGATACAGGTTGTATAAAACTAACTTTTACTCATCAGAGCAAACAGCTTTTTGGTTTTGTTAGGAAAACCAGAGTGAATCGTTTGTTACATGAGCAGAATTTTTACTCAGTAAGGGATTTTTTCACCCCATTTGTAATTATATATATATGATAGCTCATTTTCACTTGCTACACATTAAATATTTTATGAATTTCTTGTATCTACAGTACTGCCATATTGGTGTTAGATTTTCAATTAGCAATTCTTACGTTTTGGTGAAACCCCCCAGAAATTAATGGGCTGTAATCCATAAATAAAAATTAAAGTTTAAAAATAATTTCAGTACTTCTGTGGAAATTAAGGGTATGATTTTTTGAGCAAATTCTTACACTCAGTGGCTTGTGAACAGAATTTGTGAATTTTTTTTATTAAATTATCTTACTGCAGTCAAATAGTAAACAATGAGTTTATTCAAGACTAAGAATTTTTAAGCAGAAAAAAGCAGTGGAGATAGTCTAGGAAAGGGTTTTGGGTCTTTTTTTAATATGCGTGAGTCCTCCATTGATTCCTAAGATGGCTTTTTGTAATGAATTATGTTTGTTTTGAAAACCTCTGCTTGGATAAGAGTAATTAGTCAGCAGTTTTCAAAATGATGTAAATGCATAGGAATCACCTGATTACAATTTTAAGTATTTACATAAAATGGCCTATTTTTTTCGCATTGATTTCTGACAGAGCAGATTGTTCTTAATGCTTTTGAACATCAAAGACACATTTGTGTAAGCACTTATACGCTGACCCCCTAACCACTATTTCAGAATTTATGTTGCTTCATCAAAGGGAAAAAAGGTCAAATGTATGTTTAGATTTTCTTTCCTTAAAAGAGAATTGATGCATAGTGCAGGAGTTAGTTGTCTTTGTCAAATAGGTGGAAGTCTAATCCTTCACTGGTATTAGTGATTAACAACATGGTTTCTGATAGAACATCTTAAGAAAGTGAGGAGTCTGGAAACTGACTTGAGATGATCTGCTGCTTAAGCAATACTTTCACTAGGGAAAGTGCTTGGACAAGAGGAATAACAGTACTGACTGCACAACAAGCTATTGCATGCTGAAACTAAACATGAATTCTCAGGTTAAAATGCTCTACATGGATTTCTTCTACTGAAGACTTGTATTTTGAAATATACTGACAATAGTATCTGCATTTATATTGGCATTGTTTTTTTTGTTTTAGGATGCTGCCACATGGACAGAAAGAGTTCACAAAAGCTTATGTCCATTACTTGTTATAGTTAACTGAGTTAGAATTGTTCTATTTTGATAAAGTCTTCTCCCACATCTATAAAGTCTTTCTCCCATATACATGTAACAATAATTTGTTGAACCCAAAAGGAAAGAATTTTCCTTTACAAACCAAATCCATGATTTATGTGTATGCAAGATGTGGCTATCACATTACATATTAGGTTGTATTCCAGTGTAGTAAGGCAAGACCTGTCTGCTACGTGCTTTACATATTTGATTTGTTCTAAACAATGTTGTCTAGATAAAAGAGTGAAAAATAACTTTCAAACAACAGATTCATCACAACCAAATCCATAGGAAAATTTCCCTGAATGCCCTGTTCCAGTATAAAAAATGTAATGTGGCAGTTTTAAGCAATAAAATTTACTTTTCCTCATCTGAGTTTTAATAAAGCATCTTCCCCTTTTATTCATGTGTAGCATTCATTGCTGCATGACTGAATAGTAGCATCTTATGAAGCTGGAGTGAGTTGCCCATATACACTTCCATGCATTTCTTACTTACCTGGAACAATCCTGAGTGTTATCTTCCCTTTCCTAATTAAACATAATCAATTACGGCCTAAGTAGGGGCTAGGAAATTTCATCCATTGTGTGAACATGGGCATTTGCTGTAGTGACAGTCACTAACATACAGAGTTGGTTGAATTATTTTTGAGAATCAGGTACAGGTTTTTGAAAATTATTGTTGAAAAATAATTTCATTAATTCCATCATCTGAAAAAATCTTGCACAATTTGAAGACTGAAAGAAAATGTTTTTTCAAATAATTTGCAATCATAGTTTGGCTGCTTCTAATAACAGATTAATGGTCCCAAAAAGAAAAAATGCTTCCGCCTGAAAGAAAAGCTATATGTATGCTCTTATGCAGTCTCCTTTTATTTTTGGAAAAAAATAATATTTAACAGGTTTTGGTGACATTTCTGTTTTGGAGATAGTCTTACAATATTATGAGCCTTCCAGACATTTTAAACTGATTAACCAAAAATGCCGTTTCCTTCCCTTACTTAATCTGACTCTTCTATTAAGCAACAGGATTAACTTTTATTTCTCTGTCAGGAGCCTGTAATTTTAGAGGCTAGAAAAATATTTGAGCAAAGGAAGCAATAGGTTAAGATTCTAGTATCACTGTTTACTTTAGAGCTTGAAAACTTAAATAAAATTAACGCATTAGTACAGAAAAAGTAAATCAGTAGTCATGGATGAAGAATTGAAACTATAGGAGTAATGTACGTTGTGATTATAAGTATTGAACCTGCTGAATGTTAATCTGTGTTAACTGGATGTGAGCAGGTCCCTTACACTCTTCCTGAGAAGAAGCTCTCATCTTTCTGTATTTTTTTAGCTTGCACTGATGGAGGATAATACTGAATTCAGGAAACTGAATTGCTGGCACTGGCTGAGTAGGGAAACCCAAAATGCATGGTACAATTCCTGGGGGAGGAACAGCCAGTCACAGAGCTGAGATATCCTAAGCCAACTCCTGCTTTAGAGACTGTTCTGGCAAGTGGGGAATTTGAAGGTCTTACACTCTGCAACACCAGAAAATCTTGAGCTGTAAAGCCTGCTAGAAGTTGCAGATAAGTCATGTTTGGCTGCAGGGAGGAAGACACAGTATTATCACTGACCTTGTAAAGTGCAGCCTGATAAACACAAGGAAAAAAACTTGCCAATAAATCAAATCTGTTTCCTGGTTCAGGTAAGGAAAAAAGGCGAAAACCCAGTTAACTGAAACTCAATGCTTCTGGCAGAATTAAATGTGCAAATAAGCTCTGAGCATGTGGGCTGTACTAGGTGAAATCTAGAGATCCATTTGAACCTTCATGATTTTGTGACCATGTGCTCTTACCTGATGTACTTCTTGTCATGGAGAGAATTTTTGCAACAAAAATGGTTTTTCCCTCCCAGGGCAGTAGTTCTCTTTATATATGTGATATAGTACAAGTTAAGCATTTCATATTGCTGTATATTGAATCCTTCTGGGATTTTCTTTCCCAGAATGTAAGCAGTGTTGCAAGTGGTGCTGATCCAGTACCCTTAATCCTTAATTTTTTGTTAATTGTTGTTCCAATGCAGCACTCATTCATTTAAAATTGGTAGCTGTATGCCGTTTTAGAGTAGCACCTTAATCACATGTTTACATGTTAAATTATTAGACTTCCACTGAACCAAGGCAGAACTTAATCAACGTAGATCATCTGAAAATAAAGCTTTGACTTGTAACCTTGAGTATGAGCGGGGCTTTTGAATTGAACACACTAAAATAAATACAAAGGATAGAAAAACACTGGATTAAGCCATCATTAAGTTCATACTTGATCTATGCATGACAGGGTTTGTGGCTCAGATTTTATGGCTTACAAGTTCGGAACCCAAACACTTCCTTACATCACAATGTGCAAGAGCATCATTGAGTATGGATAACAGTAGAGGTATGCATGATCTTAGATGTGTTGGATGTTAGGCAGGAGGCAAAAAAATTTTTGACTGAATTACTTATTTTGAATTATTTGTCCACAATCAAGTTCCAGTGGTCTGCTTTTCTTACATTATATTAAACACAAGATATTTTTCTCTGATTAATTTGGAAATAAAACACTGAAACTGAACTGTACAAATGTGCAAAGTTGTTCTGCTATCACTTATGCTAAAGAACTTTCCTCTATTAACTCATCAGTTTGAATTGAAATACAGTAGCTGAAAATAGCAACACCCTTTACTTTGGTTTCTGTTTCTTTAAAATGAATTGGTACACCAAGATGGAATTAGCAGCAGCAACAGCAGCCTCACAGCTGGAAGAAAGAAAAGACTACACATCTATCAGAAATGGGGTTTAGCGAC
Source organism: Edolisoma coerulescens (assembly GCA_013397115.1). NCBI lineage: Eukaryota > Metazoa > Chordata > Aves > Passeriformes > Campephagidae > Edolisoma > Edolisoma coerulescens. The sequence goes on from VWZW01007479.1 coordinate 1,555,917, forward strand.
ACACATTTTTGGCCCTTAGACAATAGTGAGGTTACTCACTATAGTAAATGTGATTGTCCCCTGGTCAAATCTGTCTCAGTCTTGCACTCCTTGCTCTTTAAAGTCAACTGCAGAAGTTTGAATGACAGTTGTGAGATTTTTACTCTGTGAGACTTAACTGAGTACAGGAGTTTGAAATGGTCCATGCTCCATAATCCTTAATCATTGTGTGTGCAGCTTACTTTGAGAGTCCAATTTAAATGCAAGCTCCATGGCTGGAAGAAGTACAGAATATGTGTTTGAGAGTGATTTTGTGAATAAAGGATATGAACATGAGTGAGAAAGAAGAATTTGGTCTTGAGTAATGGGTGTTCTGAGAGCATCCAGATATTAAAAAGACATGGTACGATTATATACCAGGAGATGATTGAATTGGGTGGCATTGGTTCAAAAAGAAATCAAAAAGAGAACTTCTAAACCAGTATTTTGTAGGTCAACTGTGTGCCTTCCTGTTTTCATGTAGTTGTAAACATCAAAACCAAGGCTCCAGCTAGTCGTGCATTTCCTTAATGTTTTAATAGATTGTCTTGTCCATTTCATAGATCATTTATTCACTGAGTAAATTGAGTATAAATGTTGTAAGACATGGTACAACTTCTTTCTTTGCTGTAGATTTTTTCATTGAGTAATGAGTAAGTTCAGTAGTGTAATAAGGACTGAGACCTGTTTCGGCCACTTACCGTGAGAGAGTCAGAGCTGTCTTTTTTTATTGACCTGGAGCTCTTGTGATTTACCTTTTTAATAAACAGTAGAAACATTACTAGAGGCTAGCTGTTTTCAAGTAAATTAAGTTCTTTACTGTACCTGGTTTTAGAGTTTAATTATATACTTTAATGTTCCCATTGAGATCCAATGTCAAATGATGGGTTTCAAAATAAAGAAAAGAACTAAATGTATTTATGATTGCAGGAATGCTTCTGGCTTGTAAATCAGAATGATAAAATACAAAAAAAAGCAGACTTTCTTTAGAGTATTTGAATTATACATATATTTTTACCAAATTTATTTTAAAGTACCATAGCTAGAGAATAGTAGATCATAGAGAATATTTTGCTGCACCTAGTTCATAGTTGTAATGTGCCTGAATTTTAATTTTCATGATTGTCAATGAACCTTCTAAGGCTATACATCTGAAAACTTTTCAAAGTGTAAAAACTCATGTACAGCCATGAAAGCTGTATTTTTATTGATGTTGAATCTCTTTTTTTCCCTAGGAATAAACTACTTGAAATAGACTGTATCTCTAGCATGCATTGTAATTGCCTTTCTGGAGTCATAAAGCAGAGTAGATTATGGAAGGAATAGTTTTTGTCTGAGATGAAGATTATCTTGGGTTACAGTCTTAGTTCTCTCTGGCACTGATAGTAGTCCACTAAAGGAGGCTACTGTGTACTAGTCAGTATGGTTTATTTTGCAAACCATGGTTAGAATGCATAAGCTTAAAACTGAATTGCAAATTATACTGTAACTGTGTTCATTTTCTCATGTATCCGCCTTATCGTAAAAACATAGCATGTTTTAAAATGTTCCCATTTAGTTTTTAAATGAATTATCTTTTTGAAATTTGAAGAATGAATGAAAAAAAAATTGCTTGAGAATCATCAGCCCTAAAAATCAACAACTTTGCATTGTTATGTTCTTGCAAATCACCCTTCAGAAAATAATTGTGTAATATCTGGAGGCCTAATATAAGTTCACAAAATTTTCAAATGCTTTAGTGTTTTTTCCTTTTTGTATGCTGTATCTAATGCAAGTTAGTTGAAACTGCAGAGTACTTTGCTGTTTTGTACACTTGTCTCAAAATTATTGTCTTAAGCAACAATTAGCTGGTATAAAAATTTAGTTTAATATCTACAGAAAGAACCCAGTTTTCCTACTAAAAAAAAAAAGTGAGGGGACACAGGACAATTTTCAGCCATGGTCATTATATAACATTTATTTTTATATATTCCATATTCTTTTATTTTTCTTTGTTTTTTAATTTTGCTTCTGCTGCTTTTTCATTTCACTTGTTGCTTTTGTTTCTTGTTAAACAGAAAATGATGACAAAGAACCACATATTTATAGACATTTGCACAAGAGCTGGAAAAATTAGTAGTAATATACCACCATTATAATAAAAAATTATTATTATAGGAATATTATATTAGGATAATAATAGGGAAAAATGTCTGTGCTTTGAAATTGAGGAAAAAAATTAAAAGTACCAAATGCTTTTTGTATATCTTCAGTGGATATTGCACTCAGAACTTGGCAAAGCATTCTCACTACCTTGGGGAATACTTCCTTACAGATTTATTTGGAGAGTTTCTGGCAGGCATATAAAAAATAAGAGTAATGTTCGTGTCATTTACCCAGGAATTGAGTTAAAAATACACCTTGACAAAACACTCTTACTATTTTGATGCTGCATTACCATATACGCATTGTATGTAATGTAAAGAAAAGCAAGGAAAAAGTTCCACACCTAGCAAAGGTATTTTTTCTCTTTCAAGCATTGACATCACTTGACAGATAACAACAGGATTCAGGCTCAGTGCAGTGGAAGCTAAGCAGGCAACAGAAACGTGAGATTGGTTTTCCTTCACCATGTGCTTCTAGAATATGAATAAGTATGCATTATTGTATGTGCAACATACCTCTGTATCTCTATTAGATTTTCTTTTCCTTTGTGGCAGATGCGTTGCCTTTCGAAAAAGGGAGTAAAGGCAGTGTCAGTTTGGCTGCAGCAGACTTGAGGCCAGAGCTGCCCGTGTCCTTACGGCTGGGCTGTAGTGCCTGAAGGCAGTGCTCAAACACGGTACCTTTGGCGCTCTGCTTTGTTGTAAGAAAACATAAAAGAGGAGGCAATCCTTTGGCTGCTGTGCTGGGCCATGGCTCCCTCTTTTTTTTTTTTTTT
>VWZW01007479.1:1558869-1574887 GCA_013397115.1 Edolisoma coerulescens
TTTTTTTTTTTTTTTTTTTTTTTTTTTTTTTTTTTTTTTTTTTTTTTTTTTTGTGAAATGAGGTGTAGCAATGCATCTCTAACATTAGCTCAGCTAACTTAGTTCCAGTGAGGCTCGATCTGCAAAGACTCCAGTGGCAAATTCAACCATGCTGTCATGTTGACAGGATGTGGAACTACTGAAAAAGTAGATTAGGATTTTCTGAAGATATTTCTGTATATGTGGTTTTTTGTGAGTAATAACAAAGTGAGGCTTTATTTTTTATATGATTTTGAGCCTTATCCCTTGCTTTGTTAGGAGAAAGCTTTTTTTTTTTGCTGTTAAAATATGTAAACAATGTACTGTTTATGGGCTTATATTTCCCGTAATGATATTTTAGTACCCGTGACTAGTAGCTACAAGTAAAACTACAGGTGTGGAATAGTTTGGGCCAGCCAAAGATGCTTTGATGCATCTCTGGTATTTTTAGATGGTAGATACTCAGCATATGATTATTACCATCTATTACTATATTACTAGCTTATCAGATGTAAGGTTCAAATTATGGAGTAAGAAAAGAATGCTAAAAGTGATGATCTTTTCCCTAAAGCTCATTTAGTCTAAACAGATTATTTAAGCACATGACAAAATGGAGGAGAGACAACAGAGTGAGAAAATTTCACCTAAGGTTGCTCTCTGTCAGTAGTACAGAAGTTTTATGTCTTTAATCCCACTGAAATATTCTGTACAGGCTTTGAAGAGTCAATCATTCAGAGATCAGTAGCAATTTAAAAATATAGGTACATGTTAAATTTGTAATTTAGGAGGAGAAACATATTGCCATGGTTTTTGTTCATTGTGTGGTAAACATTTTTCTGGAGAGCACTTTGCTCTTCTGCTTTGTTCTGATCGCTGTTATTTTACTGTGTCAGGAAGCAGGGATTTTTTAGTAACTCCAGGCAGTGTCTTGATCAAAGTAGCTAAGTAGCTGTGCAGAAGTCTCAATATCTCATGAGTCTTTGTGAATGAGCACTTCTTCAGTCTTAAAGTGCTGACATCGAGGAGAGTTATATTTCTTTCACAAGAAGTGGAGGAAATAGAGAAGTTCTGGAGCTTGAGCCTGATTTGGGGCTGTTTCCTTATAATTAGTTAATAAATTGTTTTGGAGCATCAAACAAAATATCATCAAATAGATTTGATGCCCTGAACAAATTTTGCCAAATCCTGCATGCAGCCAAAAGTACAGGACAAAAGCATAGGTAGGAAGATCTGTGACTGGGGATTTTGTTTCCTTTGAGACTTGTGAATAGGGTCACATTTGCCACCCAATATCCTGTCAATCTTTGCAAGGCTTTCTGAAATATTTTTTAGAGGAAAATTAGTGATGCATTAAGCAATGAAATGGTTTCACTGTGGTGTCTCTGACATTTACTGGGATAAGGCCTAACACATCTCCCAAGCCAAATGAAAGTGGTGTTATATTTTTACTGTTTTAACAGTGGTTTTCAATCTATCAGTATAATAGGAAATCCAGTAGGGCAGAAATCAAATTGCAAATAATCAGGTTTATATTTCCTATTTCCGTGGAATTAAAAAAAAAATTCTCAGGTTTTCTCTTCCCAATCTTTCTTCATTTTCTCCTCTTTCTCCTTCTTTTTTAACTTTGTCTTTTCTTAAAAAGGTTTTCCTCATTGCAGCAGTAGCCTCTGAGAACAGTCACTGACTGCAGGTGAACATACTGCATGTGATGGCTTAGGTCTCTTTCCTACTAATGCTGATAGTTGAGTGGCTAAGGATGAGAAAAATTATATATTTACACTACAATTATAGGAATTATATGGTTTACTGTCTGAGTACCATTCTGCACCATGGTAATTATCATGATATTAAATAGCTGAGTGTCATCATAGAAGGAACACAAGTCATTACTACAGTCTACATATGATAACTCTTAAACATAATTGCTATGTAATCTTCAGGTGATTGAATTATCATTCAGACCCATGCTGACAGCACAGCTATGCATAAAAAACCCCTGCTTAATCAAAGATTACTGCTGTTTCTTTTTTAAATTGAATTATTTTAAAAATATGGAAATTCAGGGACAGATTCTGGAAAAATGTGGCCCTTTTACTCAGCTTTATGAGAGCACATATGCAACTGCAACAATGACATAGGAACAGAAGGGATACTTGCCTTATCATGGACATCTTGTTGTGAATCCACAAAACCACATGGTCTTGATCAGCTCTGGGGCAGATACCTAACTGTTAAGGCAGCTTTTGCTGATGCTACGAAGTGGTACCCGCTGAGCTTAGGGGAAAGCTAATATACCCCATACCCCATAGGAGTTTCTGTAACCATCAGAAAGTATATTTAAGAAATTTTATGGAAGACAATCTCAGATATTGCATGTGGAATCATATTTTTATGATGTATATTTGGTATGAAGGTTACTTAAGCTGTAATGTTCATCAATTTCCTTTACAACACTTGTGCCAGGCAGTTCTATGTAGATTCAAAAGAACAGGATCTCTATAGCAAATTTGCTTTGCATAGAAGTATGATACTTGTGATAAAAGAATTACTTTCCTGCTGTTTTGTTTTTTTTTTTTTCTATAAATAGATTTCATTTTTTCTAAAAGTTTGGGGATTTTTTCCAAAAACTACACACAAAAATCTCAAGAATGAATTTCTCAGATCTCTTGACAGCTTGTAAGGCAAACAAAACCAACTGGCTCATATAATCTTCATTACAGTATTATTCTAACAATTTTCTTTGTTTCTTAAAAAAAGTAGTCATTCCAGAAGTAGTGCATTTACTTGAATCGTGATAACATCACTTCTGAAATCCCATGTTGTTGCTTCTGAATACTTCTGCATCTATGCCCAATTAAATGTGTCCTCTTTCATGCTGATAACTTCTAAATGAATTTGTTGCACCACAAATAAAAAATACCGTTTTGATATTTAATTTTGAGATGATTCCCATGCCTGAAATTTGTCATTCAGAAGAACCAGATCAGGCTGAGAGTTTTAGTTGCACTTAAAGCTTAATGCATATTTATTATTGAAATTTTCATTTTAAGATGTGTTTTTTAAAGAAAAGTGATATTTCTAGTATATATGGCTGCATTCTGACAAAAATGAGATACATGGTGATAATTACGGGATATCGCAGTCAACTTGGAAGGCTTGTATTTTATGTACCGAATAAAATCCTTCACAATTTAGTTGGCATAAACAAGAAGGGGATCACAGTTTATCATTTCATCAGAAGTCTTTGCAGGCTTAGGAAGACTTGGCCATGTAAATTCAAATTGAAATATATGCAGTTAGGCATAGTATACATAGTGTTTTAATTGAGTTATGAAACAGTCTTCCTTGTTAATTACACAACAGAAATGTGTTTGTGTTTTTGAGAGGGGATGAAAGATTTAAATAATTCCCACCATAACAGCAAAAACAAGTTAGGAATTTTAAAAAGTTGCAAGCAATCACTGAAGAGCAGACCACAAAAGAAGGCAAAAATCAGATGTGGTTGAAGAATATATGATAAAATGCCATCCTTCTTTACATTTAGAGCATGAATGAGCATAGTATGTCAATAAGAAGTGTAAATACTTTTGAAGATGGCTGGATGTTTTTGTCTTTAAAAAAATTGAACATTTTCTTATTAATTCCTTTATAAGAATTTTACTTAATGACTATCCAAATTGTTAGTTGTCAACAGTGAGGATGGAATGCTCATTCAAATAGTAGCTAAGACACTGGTTATTAGCAGTTTAGGATGGGGATTTCTTAGATCTCTATAAATTTTTAGAGGTAAATATCTGTTTGAAATCTTTTACAGAACTCAGCTTAAGTTACAAGATTTGATATTCAGCATAAATGCATCTATTGAATGGAATCCAGTTCTGCAGCTATTTTTACTGTGGATCTAGCATCCAGAAAATTGTAGAAAATTGGTGTTCATTCTTTAGAGTAGCGATTACGCCGTGACAATAAGACAACATGAAATTTTGTAGTGTTATTATACAATATTTACATGAATGTTGGATTGACCTTAAATGTTTGCATCCCTCAATTTCCACATATTTTAAACAAAGCCAAATGTGAAACAAAAAATAATTCAAATGACAGAGTTGGTTTTTTTTCTTCTCAAAATTAGTTGAGGACACAATTTACCTGCCATTTCCTGGAATAGATGGGGCTTATGTCTGCTTTACATAAAATCTAAAATTGCCAGACAGTCACTCTGAGCTCAGGTTTTACTGTTTACAGTCCTTACAGATACCTATAGTGAATTTTAAAGAAGTACCAAATGATTTATTAATGACCACTCAGACGTTTACCTTTCACTTTGAGCTATAATTAGGAAAACGTACATGGCAGCAACTATATTTGAGAGAAACTGAAAGTTATTGAGTACAGTTGTAGCATTTGTCCTCCCAAATCTGATTTGTTTTTATTTTTGCATTCTGTGGATTAAGTTTATATTCTGCCTGGTTCCTCCTTTTTATGCTATTAAATTATGGTCAAAAGCAAATGTATTTACAATGCATATCACACTTGAACATTTTTTATTCTTTTCAGGTACAATCTGCGTATGGCACATCTGTTTTTCCAGTGGCCACAGGAATATATAAGCTCTCATCAATTATTTTATTTTCTTTTTCCTTTAGGGGCTGATGTTATCAATTTTGATGGCCATGTAGTGTTACCATACAGATTCAGGAATAAGAAAATGAAAACACTGAAAGATGTCATCTCTCTGAAATTTAAAACCTCTGAAAGCGAAGGTGTAATCTTCCACGGAGAAGGACAGCAAGGAGATTATATCACCTTGGAACTGAAGAAAGCCAAACTTGTTCTAAATTTAAATTTAGGTATGCTTTTATTGTTTAATTTTGTGGTAGTTTTTAGCTCTCCCACAAAAATTTTAGGTCAAACATTTCATCTTCTTTCCCACAGTAATATGATAAACCAAATAATTTAATCAGATAATTTGTTGAAAATGTTGTTAATTCCCTTTTTATATGTCGGGGGAGAGGGGGAGAGGGTGGTGTGTGTTTAGTTCCACCTTGTCCTTTTTACTGCGCGTGAGATACTATGAAAAGTAGATCATACAAAAAAGCAAGATCAGCAATACATTGTCATTACTACAAACAAAAAAAAAAGCTTGCTAGAACTATATTTGGCCTTAGCTGTGGCTTTGTGAGAGAAGGACACTGTCATCACTTCTGCAGGAATAAAGGTCACCCTTAGGAATATTGCAGAAAAAAAAGTATCGGTCTAGGAAGTTACAGGCCATATGAAGTTGAAGTGTAGCAGCCTTCCTAGAGTCTGAGGAGGAGGACTAGGAAAGATTGTTTTATCAGGTAATCTTATTATGAAAACCTGTATATATTACTCTAGTTCCAGTTCTCCCAGCTGAGGACTACAGGCTAATAAGTGACTGGATTTATAAAGTACATTTATTATGAAAAAAACCCACATTTATCTGGTTTCAGGTATTTTTTCTGTTCAAACAAAAGAACTTTAGAAAAAGATTTCATGTAACTTTCCTTAGTTCTCTTACAGACATGTGAAGACTAAATTGTTCCATTTGCTATTTGCATTGAATGGTATTTATTTCCACCAGCATTTTCTCCTGTTCTTTTTCTAACAATCAACATGAACAGATGATGAAGGAAAGCACGCCTTCCTGTAGCAGTTACCTATTTTTAACAACTTTAATTGCAGTAGTAACCCTTTCATTTCCTGCTCCTCTATATTCTTCAGCACAGACTGTGTTTACAAGCTATTATATCTTCCATATATGAGTTTGATAAGGACGTGCTTAAATCATTAGGCTGATAAATGGAAGTAGGCCCTGTGACACATACTCAATAACAGAAGTAATGCTTTATGGTATTATTATAATTCCTCTGTCTGAGGGTATTGTCTTTGCATCAGGGACAGTAGAAGAAGATGCTCATCTTGCCTGGTGAGATCCAGTGACTTAGTTTCAAACACCAAGGGCTGGGGGAAGGATGGGGAGATAGAAGTGGATTTAGTTTTCACTTTGCACTGCATTTGACTTTGCGTTGAAGAAACTGAGGCTCAATGACATGCATGCGATTCTATTTTATTTTTTAACCAACAGGACCATTGGCCTTCAGCATAAAGGCAGGATGGTCATTTATAGGGAAATAATGTCTTAAGCCATGGAAGTGTGATTTGCCACAATGTGTTTTCGGCATGCACAAACCTTAATGTCTGAGTTGCAGGCATTCTTGAGGATAAGAAATTCTCAGCCTCAGAAATGCTTTAGGTTCTCATGTATTCAGAACATGGAAGATTGCATTGAGTTATTGAGCAGTGCAGCAATTTTTTACACCTACTGCTGAGTTAGTCATTTGCTGCTTCAGTTGGGATCCATGCTATCAACCTTTGCTGGCTTAGCTGTGTCAGTCAGATGGCAATGAGATGTGATCTCTGACTAGCACAGCTGCACTAGCAAAACCCCCTGGATAACACAGCAGAGAATTGCAAAACTGTACCCTTGATAGTAGTTTGACTTCCAGAATAGGAAGATTGCTTCAGAAGAGACCAAAATAAGCTGTATTAGCAGAAGATGGTTTTTGTTGCTGTTAGTTCAGTCTGCATTGAGCCTTTCCCCCTCTGCTTGCTGGTATAGTGATACTGGTGGAGGCCACAAAACATAGAACTCAAGAATGAAAAGGCTTTTTGTTGTCAAAATCTGTTATCAGGCTCCATGTTCTCCTCAGCAGTCATAAATCAGTACAGTTCCAATGCAGGTCAGGATCTGGCCCAGAGGTGACTACAATCACTTTCTGTAGTGTAGGATTGAAGGCAGAAAACCTTAGAAGTAAACAACTTTACAGCTGGGAATTGGTATTGCTTCTCTGGTTCATCTCCAAATAACTGCTATTATGAATTTATACATATATTTTATACAGTTCAGTGATCAGATGCTTGCTGTATTTTGTCTAGCTATTTGTATTTGTGGCAGCAAATCTCCGCTGGGCAGATCTCAACCTCGTAGCAGACTGACTCCCTCCAGTTTATTGCATGTCTGGTATGATTCAGGTGAAACATTGACAAAGAAAGAAGAAAATGTTTGCCTAACTGGTATGAGGTGAGAAATGCTATTGTTTCTGTTCTCAGGCAGCAACCAGCTTGGCTCTATTTTTGGCCACACATCTGTGATGACAGGCAGCCTCTTGGATGATCACCACTGGCACTCCATCATCATAGAGCGCCATGGGAGGAACATCAATCTCACCCTTGACAGACACATGCAGCACTTCAGAACCAATGGAGAATTTGATTACCTGGACTTGGACTACGAGGTAGACACTGAAACTTCTTTCTTTTCATTTGAATTGGTTTTATAAAGATAAGTACAATAAGAAAGCTGACATAATTTGTTTTGTTGCTTTTTCATAGTTTCTTTGCTTACTTATTCCCTTACATTTCCTGAAATTTTCTTTCCAATGGTGTTGTCTAAGTACAAATTATGTTTCTCTTAATTAGCCTACCAAGTCCCATCTGGTGTAACAATCATCTCAGCCCTTTGTTTTGAAGTGGGAGATCTGTGTTATTCAGCAAGCTAGGCATACACGATTTTTAAAATCTCTAAAAGCAGCTGCTCTAAGCAGGAAGTATATTAAAAGAAGTATGGTGCAATCAGTTCCACTCAGGTAATAATTTTGCACTTGAATCAGAAAGCCTTAATCTGTGGTGTCAGTATTTATTTTTAGCAAAGGAAGCACATTAGACCCTTTTCATTATAACTGATCTTGACATGTCCTGTCTTAGGTAGGTAGATACTTCCTTGTATTTTCACAAACATGGCATCAGTGGCTTCTTTTGAGAAAGCAATGAAGAGTTAGGAAAGTTGCAAGGAAAACTTGTTTAATCAGTCAGGTTAATTCATATAAGTGTTGGTAGTTATTAAATGTGGATTTGTTGTTTGATTACACTACAGCTTCAGCTATTATGAACTTGTTCAGCTCCTCTAATCTGTTACACAAAGTTCAACATGTTGGTTATTGCAATTTTTGTGTAATATTTTCTTATACTCTTTAATGTTTTTAATGAGAATTAATGTGGTTGGCTGCACCAAATATGTAATTTCCACATTTATAAATGATGTCATGGAAAAAAGTTTGAATTAACTTCTGTATTGATATTTCTTCAATTTTTGGATCAAGAATATATGAATATTTGAAAAAAGTACTTATAATTGTAAATGCTTCTGAGTAAATATTTGATTATGTTCCAACAAATCTTTATTAATACATTATTTTCTGGCAGTTCTAATGAGAAAATTACAAGCAAATTTGCCTGTACCTCTATTACTTATTGAGTACTGAAGATCTGAACTGAACTACTTAAAACACATAAATAGATTTTATTAAAGGTTTTAAAGTGAGTGAACTACAGAAAAAACTAGGCTGAACGCCATAAGCCAGGGTTGTGCAATTTGTGCACATACATATATATACGTATATAATATATATATAATATTTACATAACAAACATATTGCATACAATAAGTCTATCCCTAGTAAGAGCTGAATTCAGTGCATTCACCTTCCCATCCTCTCTCCCTTAGGAGACCTCACTGGCAGTTCTCAAAGAAACATTTAATTCTCCATATACATGGATTCCTGTATTTAACTGAACTTATCTGAGTGTGTGTGTATACATTTCTGTGGTCCTTATAAGCTCAAGAGACTTAACCTCTTCTCCTTCCCTTCCTCTTAATTATCTCACTGGTTTTGGGTTTAGATATCACAGACTAAATTTAAAGGTGTTGTCTTTGTGAAACAGGGAATAAAGCCAAAAGAATCAAAACGATTTTTCATAGACAAAATAGTTTCTAGGTTAATCTCTATCAGAAAAGTTAAGTAAACACAAAAGAAGAATAAACATTAGTTCTGATTGCGTTTTCAAGATCGAAAAAGAGTCCCATGAGTTGCTCTTAAGTCACTGTCACAGTATGTGTTTTTTACTTTTTCTTTTCTTCAAAATTCTTTATTTTCCATTTACTTTAATCCAAGAACATGACTATAACATGCATAAAATATTTGACAACCATTCAAATATTACAGTCACATTCTCCATGTCAAGTGCTGTAACTTCTCTAAAGTCAAGTCATGTCAATTTTCAATACCTGAGGATGTGTCCACAACACTTTTACAAAGCTGGTGTGTGCGATTTATGTGTTTTAGGTTTCAGCTGTATAGCTTTAGTTCTTTGTATGTGCCAAGTGGAAGCCGCCTCTTTGGGATAGAAGGAGATATCTTACATGCTTTCAAAATGGAAAATGTCAGCCTCGAGCTCTGTTTTCCTGCTGTTGGTAATAACAAATGGAATTGACAATGAATAATGTTTAAAAGCTTTGTTCTGCCAAATCTCAGCAGCAGACTACAAATTGATATTTTTCTGAGCATTTGCAGGGCAGAAAAACAAGGTGTCATTACTATTTATGCCATCATCTAATGGATATAATTACCTAACATAGATTGCAGGGACTAATCTCATGAGCGCCTTATTCTTGGCATTTGGGCTGCAAAATATTAATGAAAACATGTAACATTATTCACTTCCAATCATTTCCATAAAGACCATGATGTGGTAGAGATCTGTATAGTCTCTATGGAGTGACAGAGAAAGACTTCATGAGAGATGAACACTTCTAGTTTGTCAGTATTTGGTATTCTAAGTTTTTTAGCACTAGAGATTATGAATAACCCAGAATCAATTAACCAGGGTAATGAAATTTAGCTGTAAGACAAAAACAATTCCTGCTTGAGTTTGATGACTGAGTCTTTGCGGTGGTTGTCTTCATCTTCTCTAAGGAGGTGATTTGACCAGCTAAATCAAGGGATAACTCCTCATTGACTATAACTGCATGACAAAAGCATGTTCTTGGTAGTGAAAAGTCCTTCTGTCTAAGAGGGTATTGCATCTTTAACTATGTAATTCTGTAAATTCTTCTGGATGAAGTAGATATATAAACATTAAGGGAGAATAACGTGCCGTATTGGAGCACACCACTGCTGTGGTGTAGTCTGAGCTCTGGCACATGGTTAGAGCTGAGTGAATCATTTGAATCAGATTATCTGACTAATTTCATGTCTACTTTTGTTTAGAAAAATACTGTGATGGAAATTTATTTCAATTTCTTTGTTTGAAATGCTTATTTTCTGGTAGCAATCAGAAGAGCAGTTCATGTATGAATAGCTGTGATGTATGTCTGTTCACTATTTGGACAATTGGAATAGTACTTGGGTTTGGATACCATAAATATTTGAAATTCATTAATTTTTTTTTCTGCTTTTGCAGTACTTATTTTGATATGTCCTTTTTCTGTAAACAGTTCTGCCAACTCTCTTCTTTGCTATGGTTGAGTGTTCAAAGAAAGCAAACACGTCTACAGCAAAATTGTTTAAAAGTCTTTGCCTTCCAGTAACTATCTACCATTTTCTGTTTCATTTGAAGATAACCTTTGGAGGTATGCCTTTTTCTGGCAAGCCAAGTTCTAACAGCAGGAAAAATTTCAAGGGCTGCATGGAGAGCATCAACTACAATGGCAATAATATCACTGACCTTGCCAAGAGGAAGAAATTGGAACCTTCAAATGTGGTAAGAGCATAATTTCATGGTCATCTGCACTTCTGCTTCTCTTTCTAAAGAAGACTAGAAGGATTTTGAGGGTGTGTAGCTGATATTCTTGTGATATACTGCAATAATATAAAACACAAAACAAATTTTACCACATGTACGAGCATTTTATTTCCGGGGTCTTGTTTCATCCTTCAAAAATTAACCTTTAGTGTCAGTCAGATAGCTTTTTTTTTTTTCAGAAAATCAGCTGAACCATTAAGTGCTTTTTCCCTTTCTTCTCAAATTATAGTAGTCCAAAACCAGTGCAGAGAAGATTTATTATTAAATAAATTGCAGCTTTCTTGTGGCTTTTAAATCCTGATAATATTCCATCCCTGCTGAGCTAGTTGGATTGCTGGAGTGCAAGAGGCTTTGGATGAGAATACTTCTACAGTCTTTTCTGATACATCTGAAAAACCTCAAGATATTAGACTCGAAAATCATTACTCGCTTATTAACATTACAGAGCTTATTAGCATTTTATTCTATTTTTGCTGTGGCTTAAGAGTTCATTGCTGCTTTCATGTTAAGACTTCTGCCTTTATGGAAAGGGTGATTAAGAAAGAATGTACTTTAATTTCTGTGTTTTCAAAGCTCTAAGTGTTCCAGAAAATGCTTGCTGGCATATAAAGGCAATGTGGGTATGAAATAAAGGTATTATTGCCATAAGTTTGAGATTGTTTGAATAACTTTTCAAGGCTTTCTTCTGTGTAAGCTTACAGACTTCACAAATTCCTGCTAACAATGTGTAGGTATACACTATTTCATTTTCCTTTATGTAACAAATTGTAAAGCTATACATATACAGTGATGATGTCATGCAAAGAATAGATTTTCCTTGGACAGTAAAACTGAAGTTTCATGTAATTGTATGAACATTATGGCTAAATGGTCAAGGAAATCCAAGTGATAATCTTGAGTAGGTAATGTTTGCCCATGCAAACTCAGAAATACAGCCTGACATCTATAACCTTTTCTATTCATGAATTTCTTCAGTATTGTCAAAGGGAAAGAATATTATATATATTCCATGCAGTTAGATTCCACTTTTAAAATTTTTTCAGCCCAGTCTCATGAACTCCTGAAACTTCGATTTTTTTAATTTTTTTTTTTTTAATTACATGTGATTTCCTTTCTGCAGGGCATTTTCAGCTGTAATGTAACCATGATTCTGAAAGATTGATGCCTGATTTAAAAAAGAATCTTTGTACAGGAGCAATGATTCCATTTTGCACTATCAAGTCCACTGCAAGTTAGTAGGACATATTCTTAAAGCCTCTTTCTGAACAGAAGTGTTGCTTAAGAAGTTCCTATAGTGCAAATCCTATCCTCTAAAGTCCTAGCCTCCGAAAAGTGTGGGATAGCTAGCAGACATGTAAAGTCTCTGAAAAATCATAGTTCTGATTGTATTTGTTTGTTTGCTTCTTTGCTTCTTTGCTTTTAAAATTCTGTTGTCCATAACATGAAAGTCAAATCCTCATAAGAAGCTCTGGCAGTATTAGTGCCACATCAAGAGGTGACGATGTGCCAGTTTAATTTGATGGTTCTGTTGATTTCCAATTCTGAGAATGGCTATAAAAATAGAAGTGACCTTTGTTTTCAGTAGAAATACTTAAATTGCTTCAGCTCTTCAAAAGTAAAATCAATTTTACTCTAACTAAATCAACATGGATTTTTATGGTTTTTTACAAAACCATTTTTTCTCCTAGCTTTTAGCATGATTTAGCAGGAGAAATAGACTTGTTTGAAACTATTGTTGTTGTTAAGCATGTCTATGATGATGGCACTGAAGGGGTCCAACAGGTGTTCAAAGCTCCATTGTAGGAGATTCTGTACAAATCCATAACAGGAGACACACCTTGCCCCAAATAGTGTATTATCTTAAAAGCCATGACACGCACAATATAATGAGGCTGAGTACAAGCAAAGTAATCAGTGTGGTTGTGAGAAGTATCACAAAGGAAGGATAAATTCACAGTAAAGAAGGATTTTAAAGGGCTGTGAAACAAAAGAAAATTATATTCCTAGATGAAGATGATTTTCAGGAGTCACGCAGTGAAAAGGACTTGACAAATTAATTATGCACAATGAGGAGGCCCAAAAAATCAGAGATGATGAGAATGGTGTTTATTTGTCTCTGAACAAAATTAAATTTAAAAAAAGTATGTCTCATATGCATACATGTTATGAAGAAAAAAGCACCGCCAAGCATCCTTTTGCTTTATTGAAGAATAACGATCAAAAGACAAATTAATGGTATTTTAAATTTAAATAAAGTCCCACGCTGACTTTAGTACCATATTTGGTTTAGATTCAGAAGGTAAAGGGGAAAATTTTTTTTGATTCTTTTGTGATATTTGAGACGGCATCAGCGTGCAGTGCACTGCCTGTACTGTATGATCCATCCTGATTTAACAGGTAGTGTAGTCTTAATAAACTCATTACGTGCCTTCTGGGAGCTTTCTATTCAGCCAATAGGTCTTTTAATTGGGAAAGGTATTTACAGCAGTATTTTACACAAGGCATAATGTTTGAATGAGGATAGGCAAAATTGATTTATTTGTAAACATGAATCTAATAGATGAAAGATCATGGTACACAGCTCAAGCTACACAAATTAAGTTGTTTTTACCTTTTCCCTATCCATGTAGTATGAAAAATTCTCTAAGACCAAGAGTTTCAATATAAATGCACAGTATATATTTGACTTCCAGATGTCATTGCCCAGAAAACTATTCAGTATGTCGCTCTGAATCTACAGAAAAGGATCTCATTCTCTTTGAAAAATGAGGAGGCTATTGTAGAGACAAGCCGCAGATTAACTCGAACTCTTGACCTAGAACTAGTGAGCAATCTATATAAGATGGGCTGTACTTAAAAAAGGAGTTGTCTTGTGAACTACAGTCATAGAGGGGATCAATAATCCAGTTCATATTAATCTGAATAGCCCAGTAGGGAAAATGCTAATTAGCGGGGAAATTAGAATTACGTGTTACTTTCTCAAGAAATTTTTTATGCAGCTAGGCTGTTCGTGGGAAATGCATTCACTGATGTGAAAAAGGATTTGAATGCATTCAGTGCCATTAACATTAATAGGTGCTATACATGCAAGTACCCAAAACATCAGGATGACAGGAGAGTGTCAATTGGATATAAAAGCCTTCTTGTAATGAGGAAATTGTTAGTTCCTCTTGGTAACAAGGCAGCAAAAGGAACTCTTAAAAAGAATGCTCTCTGAGCACTGCTTAATTGGTGTCTGTGACTGAACCGCGAGATGACATCTCTCAAAAAACGATGTCGCCTTCCGTGTCTACGCAGGACTGCCTTAACAATGGAACAGAAGTTGTTTCTATGTGTAGGGTGACCATTACACTGTGAATGATAGCCAAGGGTTACAGAGGGTTTTTCACACATTCTCCACCTTTTTTTTACTGTATGTAATGTTTGTGGCTTAAGCACAAGTGTTCTGTAGCAAACTTGGAAATGTTTAGATTAAAACTACTCAAACAATGAGTTACCTATTTTGATTTCAGTTTAGGAACAAATCTAGGAGATCAGTTCAAAGAAATCTCTTCTCTAGTTCCAGATTTCTGGAAATATCAGTGTTCCATAATTGATCCCGGAGGCTGCGAAATTGATAGTCTAGGTACTACTAATTCTACTGGCCTTTAGAGGTAGACTCCATACAACTTCTGATGTTCTGCAGGGAAAAAAAGGTTGTTATGCAGAGTAATCCAAGTGTTTATCCTAGTGCTCAAGAAAAATATTATTTTTATTCATTTGGTTTTTTACATGAAATCCTATATATGAAGCTGAATCTGCCGCACCAGTTGTGTCTCGCTATGATACAGATAAGGTGTTTTCTGATGTGATATTCTTTTAAAAAGTGTGGGTTTGGACATTGGCAAATTAGTGCTAAAACTTGCTTATTGATGTCATCCGTTATCTCCGATTTAATATAATTACTTCTTAAAAAAATTTACTTAGGTCTTTCCTCCTACACATTTTCAGACACAAAGTTCCTATCTTGCTTCCAAATTCTCTACCTTCCCTCAAGATGACCTTTCAGATGCATTTATACATTACAAAAACAGAAATGTGACGTAAAAGCTTAAATCAGTAAGTCAGTAATATGGAATTTAAAAATTATGCAATAATGATGATTAATGACTTCTGCTGGGATTCTGAACACTCCTTAGGTGGACTGCATCTCTAAATATCTATGTACCTCCAAAAATGTTGTTCAAGCCTTAATATTTTTTAAGGTACAAATAAATATCAGAGGAATTGCTGTCTTGATTTTAGTAAGAATTTCTATACTGCATCAGATAAAATTCTTCCTTCCCAAATAGAACTAACATTGCCACATAATATCCACCTGCAACAGTGCATGAGAAAGCCTAACCATGGGACAGGATCCACTTTGCCGCATATTATGGGAATTCTTCAGCAGAGGAAGTTTTCCTGTTATATTTGCATTCATGCAGTAATAAGTTAATTCCGGACATAGATTACAACAAAGTAACTATGATTTCTAAGGAAAAAAAATGGTAATGCATCCTACCAATTTGGTCTTCTACTGTGAGAAATGACATGAGAACCAGAATGAAAAATTCATGTCCCTAATTCTAGTCTGGTTTACAGATACATTTTAAAGCCTTGTAGATCAATAGAGTTGACTGGATCTTTTGTGAATTTCCTGAAGAATAAAATTTTACAGTGTGGGAACTAGTTTCTCTTACAGAGAAAATTATTTACTATCCAAAAATATTAGGTGTTGTTCACGATCAGCTACTCCGAATCCTTCTGCTTCGTGAATTGAAATATTAGCATATGTAGTATCACTTAATAGAAAACATAACAGAGAGGCTGACTCCTCAGGTATTATGCATCATTCTTTTGAAACATCATGTATTGTATTGATTGACACATTAATATCAGGGTATTTGGAAATCTGCACTCATTTTTTATACTGTTCTGTTCTAAGTTTCTGTGGGTACCGCAGACAAGCCCAAGTTATCTGTGATTAATTTATCTTTTAACTAGAAATATTAATGTTTTCATCTAAGCTTCTTCTTAAACTACAACTCTTCAGGTCAGACTGCCTTTTGTGTATGTACAGTACAAAATATAATGGACACTGCTAGAAAAAAAAAAAAAACAAACAAAAAATCAGTAACCATTATAATAATAACAATAATGATAATATTAATAGCACGTCTTTAGATGCAGTGTGCATTGATCACAGTAGTCTCTAGGTTGATTGAAATCTAGAATCTTTCCTAGAGGTAGCTATGAATTTAGTGGAATCTTACCATTTTGCTTACAGTTTTTCTTTTTTTTCTTTTTTTTTTCC